>SMGT01015653.1:22854-37392 GCA_004794575.1 Lanistes nyassanus | reverse complement strand
CTGGCTTATGGCGGTCTGAGTTGCGGTCCCGGCGGAAGGTTCCATCCGAACCGGAAGCAGGCAGGGGCTCACGCGGCATGGTGGACCAAAGTCCGGTGGACAGCTAAACAGCTACTCCGTGGCTGGTGAACGTATTTGTTTAAACAACTAAATAACGTCACAACCTGTAAGCAATAACACAAGGCAGTTGCAAGCAGCATGAGTTTAAGTAGGTAGGACACGCAAGGTGACCCCCAGAGACGTGTACCCCTCTTAGGCCGCTAGCCGGTACGACAACCAAAGGGCGCAAAAGCGCTAAGTTTTTATCAACGTCAAAAGTGAGCGTAAGACAAGGCAGACACAGAGGAAAAATAGATATCACTTCCCTCAAGCAATGTCGTAGCTGGCCGCAGAGGTTTGATTGTAGGGATCACTGGCAAAGCCAAACGCTGAAGCAGACGGGCAGGCGGTAAGCGGGAGCTCACAAGGCATGACCGGTCGGCAGCAGCGCTCAAGAGAAAGTCAGCTTAACCTGTCAGTGAGCTGTGCACACGGGGAGCTCAGCGTGTGCGCATGCGCGGAGGGGTCTTACCAGGGTTGCCTGGGTGGGTTTTTGTTTTTAGGGTGCGATTTGGGGATAGCCAAATGAGAATTTAGCACTTTGGGTCATGGTACAGTATTGTGACAAGAAATGTACATTTTCGCAGAAAGGCAAACAATACCTATGCTTCATCAACTGGTGGACTCAATAATACAGACATAGTACATGTATCAGCAAGTGACTGACCTTACCGCTCCATCTCTCATAGGGATAAACCTCCAGATAGTTCTTTGCCAGGATCATCAATCCTTGTGCACTGAACTAAAACCACCCAGACCAAAACACACACACACACACACAAAATCAAAATCAAGAAAAACCAACAGAAACTGCTTGAGGCATTTAGCAGCAGATAACATTCTGGACTAACAAGCCACTGATATTATCACTGTCATAAACACAAACTACTCTGAGATGCTGCTGGCTATCTTTTCACAGCAAAGATTGGTGCAAACATGATGACTGTTGAAAGTATCCACTAACACACTTAAAAAAATACCTGCTCTTCTGCAACATCTATCTCCACAATGGTTTCATGGCCCTGAGCATCCTGGGAACAGCAGGCAAGGAAGTGACGCACGATGAACTCATAGATACGCTGGTCATTTCCCTGGAAAACATCCACATGGTTACAGTTGTGCAAAAGTCAATTATCAGCAACTTTGATTGCGACACATTGTTGCACTTTTAGATGGATGAAATTGATAATAGAATAAGTGATTGCACCATACAGCTCACTCTCCATTTTGGAACTCAAAGTTCAGTGGTCTACTCAAAGCTCAAAGGATTTAAAGCATTTCCTTTTGAATAGGGTGGAAGGACCAACATTGTTAGACTGAAAAAGATTATAAGCTTGATTGAACCCTAGTAAAAATGTCTACTACTAAAATAAGGACTATGAAAGTTTTTCATCTTCTTGAGTGTAACTGACTGTTGTGCCATTTTCATCAAGCAGAAAGCCAACTATGATCGAATTCCTCCTCACCCCCCCCCCCCCCACACACACACAAGAAAAAAAACCCCAGACACACAAAGTGACATAAGTCAGTAGAAAAAGCACACACAGTGACACATGTCAAAAGAAAATGCACACACAGTGACATATGTCAAAAGACAAAGCACACACAGTGACATTAGTTGATAGAAAAAGCACACCCAGTGACGTAAGTCAACAGAAAAAGCAAAATAAAAAAAGACTGACCTGCAGCTGGTTTGTGTACTTAAGTGGATGTATTGGAGGATGAGCCTTATCTGTCTTGTTGCCATTTCTGGGGTTAGGCCCATGCTGCAAAACTTGCTGAGCAAACCCTGTAAACAAAACCAGCTCACCATAAGCATTATACCTGTCTATTGATGTCTTCATGCTAAAAGTCTTTAATCATGGGTTTAGTATTAAGACCTCCAACAGATGTTAGATTTCAGTGAAACAATCAGAAGAATGAAAACAACTTTCCTTGAGAAGGAAAGAGACAAATTCGGTAATTACCCCCCCAGTTTGGATCTCGAGTCTGCTCTGCTACAAGAGGGACAAGGTTGAGGTCCTTGGGAAACATATTGGTTTCAGTGCGTGGATAAGAAATGAAGCCTTGCGTGTATAACTTCTCTGCTACCCGCATGGTTTCCTTTGCATTGATGTGAAGTTTGCGTGAAGCCAGCTTCTCCAGTTCCTGCACACATCAAATGGACTGGGTCTGTTTGGCCAACATGTGGATTCAGGGTAGACAAGTCATAATAAAACGTATCATAACATACTACTGCATTTTCTTAAAAATTTTCAATTTAATGGGTTTACTTGCATCCACACAAGCTTTAGGGGTGTCATGAACGGGGGTTTGGTAAGAGCAAAATATGTTACTTTCCCCCGTTCTACGTTAAAGAATTAAAGCTTGCTCTACATCATGGGACACTCCTTTAGAAGGTCAACCGGACACTTTTCAGCTGTGATAGAAGGGATTACCTCATATCCCAACTGATAAGTCCCTATGTAGATGTCTCTCTCTCTTTTCATCACACTGTCTCTCCTCGCTTTTGTCCTTTCGTTCAAGGAAGACAAAAGCCCACTGTGTAAAGCTCCTCTATATATTACAACAGGAGGGCTGAATCAACAAGTTAGAATATCAATATTACACAGTTTTTAACTTCTCTTTCATCAGGATCCTAATTGGTCCTTTTAGCAGATCTGATTGTCTTCGAGTCTTTCAGTCCGTAAAACAAGCTGAAAGTTTAATAAATTTTTAAGATAACTTCTGAATGTTTACATTTTCCTGTTTTGGCCTAATGCTGACAACTAATTTCCGCCTGCTGGATTCTACAAGAGAATTCTCTTTGGTAATACTAAAGTAGAATGAGATGGTTTAAACACAATATATGCTGGCAATATTCAGTCAAATTCAACAGATCTGATCTTTTGTCTCACTCTCAGACCATAAAATGCAGGCAAATCACTCAATCAGCCTCCCCCATCATATGTCAATATTTCAAACACGAAAGTACGAGCTTACTGATTAAACAGACATTAATGCATCATACGCAAACAATACTCTAAGCAAGAGAAAACATATTATTCAATAAAAGCAAGCATTAATGCATCAGATAGAAAAAAAGGGGGGTGGGGTGGAAATATAAGCTCCAAGAGTTATCTAGATCTTGTAGGGTTATTTCATTCCTCAGTACATAAGACAATGATACCCTTAGCCAAGGGTATTTTCACATATAGGTCAAAACAGACCTTAACGAGCATTCCGAATTGCCAGACAAATCCAAGGTTTGTCGCACTGCTAACCAGACTGGACGACTTTTCTCTAGTCGTACTTACAAAATCTAAAGTCCAAGGCTGAACACTTTACCGCGAGCTGTCTGAGATCGGTTCTCAGTATACTGGTGAAGGGTCCGTGACAGAGTCAACAGCTAGTTCGAGTCCTTCCAAGGATTCGGACAATATTAAATTACCCAATGTACAATACCTTCACCAACGTGACGATTACCAAAGCGATTAACCAAGGCAAAGAAATCCAATGTGATCCTAAACACTGTCCACAACAGGAACCACACTGTAGGATACTTTCACTCCAGGAGACACAGGGGACAGAGAAATCCAACTGGAGATGAAAATATAGAGTTCCTTGTAGACGGAAAAATTGTGGGCTTTTACTAGGTTCCCAGTTCACTTCAGGACAGCACCATCTTGTTTAGGAGACCCATTTGTCAGTTATGCCAGAAACTGCATGTAATTCCACTTTACACAGTCCAAACTTACACAGTCCCTTACATTTCCCTTCCTGGGAAATTTTTTCAGTACCTCTAAGCTTAGAGGATCCAACTGAGAGAGGGTTCTCCAAACCGATCAAAATTCTACTGAAGGAAACCTGACATAGGTCTGTTCATCTCAAGTCCCAAGTTGTGTCTGACGAGAAATTAGGTTGTCTAGCCTACGTAAGATCATGTGAGGAATCTAAAAAGTACTACTGGATGAAAAGCTTTTTTTCCCCATAAAAAGTTAAAAAAAGAAATTAACAGACTGGTGCGATTTGGCGTGAAACTAGGGCCAAAGTCATCTGGTGTCATGCAATGTAGTGGTCGCTTTTCAGTTGTCGCTGTGGTAGGAAGCGAAAGTTAGATCCAAAAGCATGGGAAAAAAATGCAAGGTTGGCTTAGTGCATACAGAATTGGCGGGAAAGTAAGATTCGTGTCATGTTTGCATACATTTGTGCTGATTTCAAAAAGAAAGCTAATCCTAAATATCGTAATCCAATAAAGAGATGTTTGTTGATAGAGTATCATTAAATTCTTGCATGCAGTGGGTCTAGCTTTGTGTTTGAAATATTAGTGAATGAAGTGTTGCCATATTGTAGCTGTCGTGATGGTGGTCATGTGACACACTTTGTAAGTAACCATTTTTATCTTCTCAGGGAAACACAATGCAGAGGAGTGGTTTCATGACAAGGGGTTAACAATTTTTTTTGAAAATTTCACTCAGATTAAAAAACAAAGCAAGATTTAATAAACCCCCAAACTATAATCTGCCTGTAATAAGGTTTATAGCTTTTATCTCGTATATGACAGTCGTCCCCAAACAACAGATGGAATTACAAGGAAGAAAATGGTTTCTTACCACTGTATCTAGAGCAACTGGGCGCCATTTACTTTTGCTCTTGCTTGTTACATCCACCACTGTGGCCACAGGATTCTGATGATGAGAGGGCAACTTACTACTGCACTCAATATAAGTTGTAGATGGACTTACAGGAAAATTAATGTATAAGAATTCCAAAATTGTAATAGATTACAAGACAACTTGATACTGTACTCTCTAACACACTCAGATACATTTCCTCCTCTCCCAGCAACACACACACACATGGAAACCAAAAAAGAATTACAATCCATTTTTTGTTATGGATGCACGATGTCCTGTAATAATCATGGGTGCAGCTCCCAAAACAGGAACACAAGTTCAAACAAAGCCAAATACCTCAGGATATATTCTGCTCAGGAATCAACAATCAAACAAATAGAAAACAAAGAAAATTAAAACAGAAACAAAAACATTGTGTAGGGTAGGCAAGAACCTGCTTTGCTTCAAGCAAAGAACAGTGTGCTGTAGTTAGTTAATAATATTAAAAAATTTGAAAATGAATTTTATGTGCCCAGATCAAGGAGCTCCACCTATAAATTATTAAACATGAAGAATATTTAAGAGTATTCATGCTGGGACTCACCTCAATACACTGGTGATACAGCACAAAGCAAGCCAAATGATTAAACAGCCGATTCCTGTTGAGATGAAACAAGAGAATGCATATACAGGTTAAATGAAGCTGAAGGTTTGGCACTGGCTGAAGCAATTTCTCATGACAAGATACTGGGACTTTGAGTCTGTATGGGCAGGTGGGGAGGTAGGGGAAGGAAGCCTGCACAAGATACAGAGAGACAGACAGATGGAAGAGGGTTATGTTAAAAGTTTCAGAAACATATATTTTACATACATCAAGAAAGTGAAATTTCAAAGACATTTACTAATCTTGCTTGCAAAAGATATGCTCCAAAAACACTTCAATGCAGTTTCAATTTCAAAATATTAAGAGAATAAATTCATTTCATATAAAACACATTTATGAGAAAGAAAAAAATTATATTTTAGTGAGAACGTACCTTTTCCATAGAAATTCAGCTTTGATATCATCAGAAAGATGTGTAACTGAAAAATGACACAGTTAACTGGTAAGGTACACTTAAGATAGAAAGAAACTTATCCTTTTATAAAGTACCCTGGCATTAAGCACAAAGATCTACAAGAATAACTCAGGGCATCTGTGTGAATGCATGCATGCACGGGATTGCATGTGGAAATGATGTAACTTACAACATGAACTGTATTTTGGTTGCTTAAATGGTTAACATGACAACAGTCAATGATATCTAAACAATTTTCAATGGTCATTTTGAACACAGTTATAAAAACATGTGTTCCCAAAATGACCTTTTCATTGGAATTCTTTAATGATTCTGCTGTGAAACCTGTTCTCAGTATTGTGAACAGTCACAGATATAAAGGAGGGCACCCTGTTCTTTCTCTCTGTTTCAAATTACAATTAATTTCATGCTTGTACTAACCGAAAAATGCAGCAATCAGTGTCTGGTGCTACATCACGATTTAACTACTGGCATCTGCCGAAGTTTCATAGACTGAGGGGAGGAGAGGGAATCGTCAGTGTATGGCAGTGCTGTTTGTGAGACTAGCTAAAGCTTTTCATGTTTGCCGACCCTTGGATGAACCCATTCTTCTAGGTCTCATGGAATCGTAATATCTGAAGGCAATTTTCACAATCTACTTAAAATTTTTGATTTAATTAAATGCTATTCTTCACAAGACCTTGTTTTTGGTAATGTTGTGTCAATGTCAGTTTTTTCCATTGCTAAGTCTTCTTACTATAATACTAGTTTATAGATTTTGCATTTTAAGCTGGACTTACAGTAATTTTTCCTACAATAACTTTACCATGAGCATAATCAGTTGATCTTTTAATACTCTGAAATGACAGTTATGAAACAAGTGACATGAACTTTGGCAAAAGCACAAGAATGTGCATGCATTCAAGAGAAATAACTAAGATGCTTGTACTATTTGTAAAAAGAACACGTGACTGGCGCTTGGAGGTAAATCTTAATTGAAAATTAAAAACAAGTGAACTGAACCAAGCTAGAACAAGACAAAGACAAAGACAAACTTAAAGCACCCACCCCCTCCCCCCATCCTTTGGCTCTACCCCATGCTTCTCTACACCCACCCTCCCCCTTTTCCCCCCTTCCTGCTTTCTGCCCCTCCCCCTCCCTTTCCCACTCCCTCACAAACTGCCCTCTCACCCTCACTTCTCTCTCTCTCCCCCCTAACCCACTCTCCACCCTTCTCTCCCCTTCCCTACCCAGCTTGCGATTGGCTGCCCGTCTCTGCCTCTCTTGTTCACTGTCCCTTGTTCTTTTTCCTGCGACCACACACCAACTGGTCACCGTACGTAAACAAAATAGTGAACTCAGCTAAAAAAGCAATAAACCTAATGAGGGCCGTCACAGGAAATAGCTGGGGCACAATCCCTAAGTCCTTACTAAACCTCTATCAAGCACATGTCATGTCTAAATTACTGTATGCAGCACCTCTGTTAATCCACCTTAGTGCAAGTCACATAACCAAACTTCAATCTGTGCAGGCTAGGGCACTAAAAGTAGTATTAGGAGTCCCAATGAGCACCCCAAATCTAGCAGTGCTGGCAGAGACAGGACAAAAACCTATAGAACTAATAATTAAGGAAAGGGCAGCAAACTTCTACAAGATACAATGTCTACCTGCAGAACATCCAGTAAAGCAGATCCACACAACAGCACACAAACACCGTACGGGCAAACCCACGCCACAACCAAGCATGCAGAGGAACGCTCAAGAAATAGAAAATACACCAGGAGCAGATATTAACATTGATGCCCCATACCCATGCATAGACTCACAAATGCCTCCATGGACCCTACACCCACAACAGATCGACATGGACCTCACAGTTTTCAACAAGGAAACCCAGCTTATCAAAATACTAACTAAATTCAGGCAAAAACTTAACACTACCTACAAAGACCACTCCCAGATATATACAGATGGGTCACACGACCCAACATTCCACTTCACAGGAATAGGAGTCTATGCACCAAAGATCACCAATATCGCAGCCAAGCTACCAAACCACACATCAATATTTACAGCAGAGATCATAGCAATACTCACTGCCCTAAGGTTGATAGTACTACAAACTAGGAAAGCTACAGCAGAAAAATCCTTCCTAGTTGTCTCTGACTCCCTTTCAGCACTTCAGGCTCTTCAAAACCAGTCTTCCCAAAGAATGGATATAATGTATGAAATTCTAATCTTTTTAAATAGACTCCATAACCTAGGAATCCAAATAAACTTTATCTGGGTGCCATCACATGTAGGAATAAAAGGAAACGAGGAAGCAGATCGGCTAGCTAAACTGGCAATAAAAGACAACCCAACCACTAACGTCATCCAAATAAACGTACCCATTTCAGCAGAGGAGACCAGCAACTAAAATACTATGGGAAGAAAAGTATAAAAAGGAAGCCAAAGGCACCAGGAGAGAATTAGAAGAACTACCAGGTAACGAACTAGTATTGTTCCATTCCAACAGATCCAACCAAAGTAGGATAGCCAGAATGAGACTAAATGGAGAATACCACCTTAACCGTAAAGACCCAGTAACCTGTAGTTGTGGAGACAGACTTATATAGTACACCACATGTCCTGCTAGAATGTAGCCTAAACAGTCAGGAAAGAGATAAGCTAAAAAATCCTATGCAAAATCTTAATCTAGTAGTAAACCTAAAATCTTCTCTTAGCCCTCCAAACAATATAAGACAACTCATAATGGAACTGACAATCCAGGTAGTTAATGCCCACCCAGATGTTAGATATATTTAAATCAAAAATCAAAATGGGATTTAACTAGCTAAAAACAGCAAATAAGCTATAGGACAGAGGATACCAGTAAAACACTAAAAATAAAAACAGCCTATATCAAAGTAAACTAATATTACACAAAGCACCTTAGCGGTAGAGATAAAAGAATGTAGGAATGCAGCGGCGGTAGGTCTGACCAGCGAAAACTCCACCACTCCAGCTACTCCAGCCATCATCAGTGACCAGGAGAGAGGCCAGCCAGCGGGACCACACATAGCCTCCACCAGTCCAGGACACCAAACCGCAGACCCCCTTCCCCTCACCTATCCCCCCTCCCCATCCGTGCGAAATCACCATGAGGTGGAAGCACTTTCCCTCCCAAACAACAACAACAACGCCACACACCAACCGCAGCTAAGTCTTTTCATTTTGTGTTGTCCTGAGCAAAGGGTAGTGCCCCGAAACATGTAGATCGTCTTTGTCTTCCGTCTTGTTCTAGCTTGGTTCAGTTCCTATGTTTTAACTGACTATTTGTGCTAACTCGTCTACTACACAATCGGTGTTTAAGGAATTGGGCTGTCCAAAATTAATCTGCAGTCAACTTAGAATAAGTGTAAGAAGCAGATGCACCTCTTCCAAATTTTCTGCATGATTTTCAAATTAATATATCTAGAACTGTGCTTAAATTGAGAACCCTGATTTCTCTGGCCGACTTTATTATTGGACTGGAGTTGCGCCAATAATAACTATCAAACAAAAAAACAAAAAAAAAACCCTATCAATTTCTTTTCATAATCTGATCTGTATTTCTACTGATACCGCAACTTTTTCTCAGGCATCACTTCAGTTTCATCGATGTTTATCTAGGGAAGTATTTTCGTTTTGTAGAAGCCATAATTGGAGTCAAACTGGAAAGTGAAAAACTCTTCAAACTGTAAACATGCAGTGTCACTGGTGGTCTTCGCATCATGGAGAATTATGGGAAAACTGGAAGAGTAAACAGGTCTGAATGTCTCCCCATGGGCATACATTTGTCAATAAGTACAGAAACATTCCAAACATCCATCCAACACTTACCTTTCAGCTTCCAGAATGGCTCTGGCACAAAAGCCTGCACCTGCTTGTAACGTTCCACCACAAAACCCAAAGTCGGAAATTGGCAACTACCATAGCTAATAAGCTGCTCAGCAAGGGCCTCTGGGAAGACCTTCGTTAGTCGCAGAGTCTGGAACCTGGTGAATGCAGCACCTGTCAAACATATCAAAGCAATTGTCATTCATGATACTTCTGGCACATATTTCATAAATACAAACCCAGTCGCCAGTCATACACTTAAGACATTTACAAAATGTAATGACAACAAAATTTATTTTCTACAAATGTTACTGCTAGATAATGAAGGATTACAGAAGAAGCTTTCTAAAAAAATCATTGCTGCTGGTGATTTTTAAAAATCATTTTCCAACTGTTTACTACTTAAAAATATCAGTTTCTTGCACATGTGGAGAGGGCAGCCAACTGTTTACTACTTAAAAGTAATACAGTAAAACCTCCCACATAAGACTAAACAAAAAAAAAACCCAGCCAAAATCAGGTTTTATAATGGAGGGGTCTTATAAGGGAGGCATTTCAGGCACTGACTGGTGATATCCCCTTCTCTCCAGATCAAATGAGTTTATCAGCTGTGAATCTTACTCTAACTCTGTAGATCACAGATCTGTGAGACTGGCAAATGTAGTTTCACATCACAACATAGAATACCAGATCCCTGCACATCATCAGCCTACACATGAAAGACGTAAAATCTGGACACATGTGACTAACTTAGCTTTTGCTAGGCTAGAAAGTGGGAACGAGACATTGCTATACTGTGTCTGCCTGACCTTACGGTTACCAAATGTGGTGAATCGACCCAGACAAAGACTTAAACACAGAGACTGAACAAGACTTTCAAAACTTAAAATACACTTATAAAAAGACTTATAAAACAAGAATTTCAGGAATGATAACAAAATCTGTGATATAAATTGTCCTACAAAGAAATGTCAAAAAGACATACAAGTCATATAATGCACAAAACCAGTCACTTACGTCAGTCTGTGCATTAGGTGTAAAGTTGTAAATGGATGTTGGATGCAATATTTTGCTTTGTTTGGAGCACTTGCAGTCTCTTTTTGTAGTTTGGCACATTTCTTTTGCACTCAGTGGATTTGGGGTTGGCATTTCATGTTTCTCAGTGAACATCTTTGCAAAAAGAAGTCTGCTAACCTTTTTTTTTTTTTGTCGACCAGGGAAAGTCGTATACTGCATAAAAAAGGTCACTTTCATCAGTCGACGGTCATGTTAAGGAGAGAGTGGTAAATGGGATGTTGTTTATATAGTAAATAATCTCCATCACAAATTTTTGGGTCATATGTTGGTGGAAGTCATATATGAGAAGGTCTTATCAGTGTATCAGTTTCCTGCACACATAGAGAGGGCAGCCGAAAGCTAAATGAAAAGTACCACCCTACCTATGCGTAGATCCAGCTCCATCCTGACATCAACAGCATCACTGACAAGCTGGTCAGGATGCACCAGGTGCTGAGCTGCATAGGAGATGGCCCTTTGAGAAAAAACACAACCTGTCAGTCACAGCTTTAAAACTGTCCAATACTGACAGATGCACACCCGCCTTACTACCAATATAATGATTTTATCACCAACAATGTCTGTCTGCAGAGGTGATCTCATTTAACCTACAATATCTGGTTATTATTAAGATTCAACTTTTACGTATGTACAGTCCTTTTCATTCCAAAGATCCATATGTTCAGAATTGTGGCAAATCATAATTTTCATTTTGACTCTGAGGCATTAAATTAACATGTCAGTACCATTTGCAAAACCTTAGTGACACCTGTTACTGTTCTCGTAAGTATATGCACAGTGCAAGTATGAATACTTCTCGTGCAAATGCACAAATACTGAAACACTAATTCACATGCACACTATCTATGAACTGCAAGAAACAGAAATTTAGAGACATTGTGTATACTATTTACTAGATTGTTATTTTAGCAGTTCAAAAGACAAAGGAAACTTAAAGACAACCCACTGAGGCGTGATCTCAGAAAACCTTGCTCGATACACTGGAATGTTTGGTTTCACTGCAGAAAGAAAGTGTACAGGGTGATAACAGATACTCATCAATTTGACTTTTTCTTACTTAGTACTAACAATAATAGTTTACTCTGATTAAACTAGGTTTCATTGCCTCAATTTGTGTAAAAGAATCATTCACATCAATCATACAGAGCCTATACATATCCATGTGTGTGTGCACCCCATGCACGTTTTTGCATCAATGGGAATGTATCTGTGCACACTGGCATGCATCCCTATATTTCTGTGCACTGACTGCACATCCACCCAATAACCTTTTCATAAACAGGTTAGGTAATGTATTCAACAGTTTCATAAGGTAAGCAGAAAGAGAAAGATTTCATCCAACATGGTAGAAGCCACAGAACACAAAGCGTGACAGGTGTAAATCTTCCTCCCACCCTGTAAACAATCAATGAGATGGCCTCAGTGACTACAGAGATAATGTGGCTGCGGCTTGTATTGTGATACTCCAGATGCACAGTGACTTTTCTCTGTAAGCTGGAGAAGAAACCATGGCCTTGTGTGTCCACCATGCATCTACTAAACTGTTCAACTAAACAGAACACAGCATTACTTTTTATAATACCTAACAAAACTGACCTGCACGACACACTTGTATAACTTCAAATCCGATGTTTTCACCCTCTCTATCACAATCAGTCCAGATCACAAGTTTGTGGCATCCTCTGATCTCGTTCTCCAGTGTTCGCTTTGTTCATGAAATATGGAATGACTAAAATTTAAGTTCAGAAAATTTACAGAGCACACTGTAATCAGTATGCATATTTTAATCTTTTCCTTGTATGCGAGAAAATATCTATAAAGAAAATTAAACAATTCACCAACATAGTGGTGCTCATTGTCAATGTAGGTAAAACAAAGGTGGTTTGTTGACCAGATTCCATCATTGTGAATTTGCTATTGAAAAAAACCCTCCTTAGAATTGTATTTGCCAAGAAAATTGATGATTCACGGTTATGGTGTTAATTTGTAAAATAAAGCCAACCACACCATTTGACAACAAATTCCCTTTTGTATGCCTAACAATTATTTAAAATAAGTCATACTTTCTTATTTTACAGAATTAAACCTTTAGAATGCTGTAGTTTTTCTTAGACTTCTATTTCCACCAATAAATTTTCTAGGGGAGCACCAATACAGGGAAGACTATCTCTTTCCTAAAATTAAATTATGTACAAAATTTTCTTTTCACAGTACAGCAAATGCAGATTTGCACAAAGGTAGACTAAATGTATGTCACCATTTTACATGCAAAGAAAATTGAAAATCTCTTTTTCATGCAGGAAAATGTTAAATGTTTGTGAGTTTAAAAAAATACTTATATAGTTTTGATAACTGTTTTCATGGGCATCGGGAAGGACACAACATATTGTAAATATCACCTGAGTATTCTTGGTTATTTTGAAAGGTAACTAACAAACTTTTAAGATAAAAGCCCTGACTGCAGCTTTGAAAAAAAAAACCCTTAAAATTAACAACAGAGGAACTGAACCAATCTACAAATGACAGTCAACATTTCAGAGCATCATCCCTTTATCAGGACAATACAAATGGATAAAGACTAAAAACAGGCACTTAACTTAGTGAAGATGCATGCAGACAGCACAGCCTTTGATGCTATTCCACATTCGATATGGTCCCACGCTGTGCTATGTGCGACTTCACTCAGTTAAGTGCCTGTTTTTAGTATTTTTCGTTTGTGTTGTCCTGACAGAGAGGTAATGCCCAGAAACATTGATTTGATCTGCTGTTTGTTTACAAAGTGAAACAAAAAATAACATTACACACACCGTGGTACCACTAAATGCTCCAGTATTGGTTTTGTATTTATATAATGGTTTTCTGCTGCTCAGCATTCGGCAAAGAAACTAGGTTGATATCAAGACTGTGTTGCTTAGACAATCTAATGAGCTGCCACACTGGGACTGCTGTTGCAACACAGGCTTCGGTCCCACCCAGTCATATTATACTGACGCCGGGTCAACCAGCCCTAGTACTGTTCCGTATAGTGCCAGGCAGGGTAGCTACTAGATTACTGACTTTTAAGTCTAAGGTATGTGTTGCGTTTCGCGAGGTTTTCTTCCAGCGCGACTGTGGTGTTTCCATTGTGTCTTTCACATAACTGCGTTATCTTTCATTCAAGAGAAAGTGACGCAATAATCATACGTAGGTTTAGGAACAAAAGACGTCAGGTCGATTGTCAAAGAGACATTAACTTCAGACCCTTCCCACCAATGACAAGATAGGTTATGTGTTGCGAGGGGAGACGGAAGAAATTTTGGGGGTTTCCAACGATTACTGGGGATTCGAGCAGAGGTTATCAACGGGCGAGGACGTGCTTCGTGTTGAAGGAACGCTAACGGCCACTGTTAATGGACTTTGTTTAGTTACTGGGAGAAAACAGTCGAGAGTTTACTGTTTCCGCTTAGTCCTTGCTGTTGGAGGAATTTTAGCTTCATCAGGCAAGATTTGTTGTCACTTTCTCGAGGTTTGTGAAAGTGGCAGGTAAACACTTGTTGAATCATCAGAGGGGAGATTTAACGGCTAAGCGACCGGTGATAAAATTTCTTGATCTGGTACTTGTGTAGACGACTTAGGAGTAGGTCGTGAGTAGGCAGTGAAAGAGCTACTGTCCACTTTAGAGTGGAAATCACTTTCTCATAGATCTGAAATCTATGAGAAGTGTGTGGTTAACTGTAACGGCTGAACAAGGACATCCAAGGACAAACCGACAGACTGAGTAACGCATTACCTGTGATCCGAGGATACCGATACCGAAGACCCATCTGCTGTTATCCATTGGTTTGACAAAATTGGATATCAATCCTTC
>SMGT01015653.1:0-22483 GCA_004794575.1 Lanistes nyassanus | reverse complement strand
TCCGTGAATCTCGTCTACGGACATCAACTGTCTCCACCAGCGCATGAACTACTTCCACGATCTACCTGTTATGTGGACGAACACTGATGTGTCCGACCCATCCTTGACTGGAATATAATTCTGTGCCGGTGGAATAACTGTACACACCGCAACTAGATTTGCGATTTATTTTTATTCAACTGTACTTCAGTTGTATTATTGTTCTACAAGTTGTAACACATCACACATTGTTTCTATCATACATTCACGCACTCATACACGCATTTGTTACTTATTTGTTCATTCATATCTCTTCTCCCTCTACTATCCTTCTTATTGTTTATAGTTCAATAAATGTGTTAATTTATCTGGTCGTGTACCTTTTGGTTGAAAAGGTGAGGGTCTGCACTAGGCGTATATATTTCGTAATTCTTCCCTAGAATTTCACCACACCCCACAAAACGTTACAGTATGACTCAGCCGGGTCAAGAACCACCAACCTTCCGCCTTAGAAGCGGATACTTTAACTGCTAGATCACTGAGCAAGTGTCTCTCTTATTAGATTTTTTTTATTATAAACAATCGCCATGTGTAAAAAAGAAATCCATATGAACACCTTTATGTCTTCTGATTCCTTAGGGCAATACTTCTCCACTGGCACACTAAACAGCTCTACAGGACTGCAGGACATCCTGAGAAAGACCAAGACATGGAGTGAAGACAAGGACATTCTGCTACCATTATTAGAATGTCAGCATTAAAGTTAGTCTCCGCAAGTCAGACAAGTCACAGTCATTAGTTTACTCCTCTTTTCTCCTTGTTTAGCAAATGGCCTCAAAAATGTTAAGTTATAGGAAATCTGAAATGTTACACAGATCTTTCTCCTTGCATTTCACATCTCACTCTTTCTCTCCCTCCCACCCCGTCTCTCACGTGCGCGCGCACACACACACACACGCACAAATACAGCGCAGGTCCCAATTTACAAACTTAGTTCATTCTGGCTTGCGGCTGATCCCGATTTCCCATACATTTCTACATTTCTACTGGTGGTAGTAGTAGTTGGTGAACCTGCTGAACCCAATAAGGTTTCTTAAGTACTTTTGAAAAGATCTTCAGCTGTAGTTGAAATGACATACTAAGGCAAGAAAATCATCCATGATAATGTCAATCAAAATAAGCCAAAACTTTGGTTTTTGACTTGGAAAAAAAGCCACCCGACAACCCTGAGTAAAACACTGAAAAAAAAGCGTGTCCAATCACACACACATCCGACTATCATGGAGCCAGCATTGAACTGGGAGTACATTTGATTTTTCACTCGTGCCATTCACCATTCCCTCACATTTGGGATGGAGGCTGGGTGGAGGGAACAGGCACGTTTGCAAATTAGGTGATGGTTCGTGTTTCGACTTCGAGTCACTTTTCGATACGAACAAAAGTTCGCAAATCAGAAAGTTTGCAAATAGAGGCAGTTAATAAGCAGGACCCCACTGTATATCTAACCTAACCAATAATGGCCATGCCCATAAAATAGACTGGAATGTGCTGCTTGCTGAAACTAATTAAATTTTTTATCATCTAGCAGTTCACCCCCTAATTTATGAAAAAGCTATTGGATGAACTGGAACTCAGTATGTTTTGTTCCTTGCTTACCACTTGCGATATTGTGCTGGGAAATCCAGCCCAAGAAGATGTCCTGATACTGAAGTAAAGGTCATTGTGCAGTTCTGGTTCAGGATAGATGACTCAAATTCATATATTTTATTGAACTTGGAGAATCCTTCTCGCTGAAAGTGGAAGCACCCAAATAATCAGCTTTGAACTGATTGTGTAAAACTAAAAGTTGAAAAACTTTGGATGTTTTGATTTAAAAAAAAAAAAGTCTGTACATCACAAATACCAAGTGGCTCATGGCAATAAATGTTCGGTGGGTAAAGATGATTTACGTGTATATGTCAAGTAACATTACAACATACAATTCAGGCTGAATTATCTTTGAAGTTTGAAAAGGTAAATAGTCAGTATGCAATTCTACAAATTTAATAAAATTCTACCAAGAACTGAAGAAGCATGTTATTATTCGACAGTATGAACCAGTTAAGTAAAGATACAATAATTTGATAGGCTCTGCTATGCGTAAGTAAAAGAATCCCCCTCCCGCACTCATCTTCACAGACGTCAATACGTTTACTATGTAGTATGATTCATTGACTTCATAATTTGACTATTAGTATTATCTTGACAAACTAATGTCGTTAATATTCGACGCTAAATAATATTAATTTCTCCACAGCCTACCTTTCTGTAACTACCGCGAGACATGACATCTGAGATCGACTTTGCCGCATCATTTTTCTCTGCAACATTGAGGACGCGCACCATTTCGATTTTGGTTGACAAAAACCGCCCCACATTCCGACCAAAGAAAATATTGAAGAAGTATTTCATAGACAAGCAGAACTTCAAGAATTCCAATCCTTTGAATTTTCGCACACAATGAAGGAATGAAATGCTCGAAATAATAGAAAATGACTTTTTGTTTTTATTTGGAAAAGTTCAGGCATTCCATTTTGCCGCCATCTTGAAGGTCAAGGTTTCAATTACACTTCCGTTACAAATGAGGAATTAGCAGTATAAGAATTATTAGCAAACTGGGGATAAGTGCTACCGAAACGTGTGTCCTTGTACTTTTTTCGTTCATTATAATTTCTTTCTTTCCCATTGAATTAAGGTGAACATGACCTCAAAGTGGATAATTTGTTTCTCGAAGTGTTACAGGATTCCCAGTCGACTGCTGACAAAGTATGTATGACACTGGAGTAACTTGAGCAATCGAGTAACACTAACTCAAACTGGTCGGTAAAAAAAACACCAGGCGAATGGGACTGAAAACACCGAATCGGGCCCGAAAATACAGAATCGGACCCGCATTCGTACACACCACACGCGCGCACCCGTGCACACGACACTCTCACGCACGCGCTCATATACTAATTATATACACGCACGCACGGTTCGGTGTTCAGTAGTAGTTTCAATATCCTTTTTATTTCATTTCAGTTTGTGGTTTCATTATTGATTTTCTTTTTTAGTTTAACCACTGCAGCGAAAAACCTTTAAAAAAGAGTCATATGAATTCCCCAAATTGAAAATTTCGTTCAGGCTGGAAGCATTGCATCAACGCTTGCACCATGCAGTTGCATAGCGTGTAAAGTGTATAAAAGGCGATTGATGGTAAAGTCCTTTTGTATATTTCAGTTCCAGACTGCTCTTTGTGAGACTTTCAACTACTTCAAGGCGAGATGCAAATGACAAGATATCACCAGATAATGAACCTATAAAGTTCACTAACAGCAAAGCAGCTTCTTGGAGTCTTTCAAAAACTGTTATCCAGTCTGGCCAAGACATTCCCTGGTACCAACCTTTCAGCGTCGTCCTCAGTATGTCACTTTTCCTCATTTATTTTTTGTACTTACGTGAAGAAAATGATTTGGACAAGGAGCTGAACCACACCTTGTTTGAACGTTTACCACATCTGGAAGAACATCAGTTAAAACTGGCCTTGAAATATAGCAACCAAAATGGGAAAGACACAAAAGAACTTGAGGAGCGCTTGGCTCAGTTACAACAGCAAAAAGAAACTGGTAGGATGAAGCATTGACTGTTACTGCAGTAATATGAAATGATCATTAGTGAAGAAACTAAAATCGGTTCTCTGTACCAGCAGCTTACAGTACGAACAAATGTGGCTTACCACCTGCAGTGTCTTGGAAAGATTACCTTTGTGGAACATTTAATAGTTTATACAACTTCCCTCTGACCTAGGCATGTGACAGCATTTGAAATTATTCAATAGATGTGTGATAATGTTCAGAAGTTTGTAGAGATTTATTAAAAGCTTAAGAAGTCTTAGTTGATTTGAAGTTTAACTTCTATTAAATGAGAAATAGCCAGTATGTTACATGTCATTATTATCAATCAAGCAAATTAGCACAAAAGGTACTTTGTATTACAATGCTCTGTCAGCTAGGTGCTAGTTCATACACAGACTTGTTTACTTGTTCAGTTTTGGCATATTTTGTATGTCGTTTGAAAAAAATATATGGCACTGGATTGCAATATATTGAAAAAGAGGATGTGTATAACGCAACATGCTTGCATCACTAGCATTAATATGATTATTTTTCCATATAATTAAATCTGATGTAACAAGGTGAGCCCATGAAAGTTAAAACATTGCTTACACTACAGTTACACATCATTCTTAACATTTGGGAGTGATGCAAAGGACAATGGCTTACAGGTAAATATCATGGTGGTGCAAATGATTGTATCTCCTGCTTAAAATCATAGGATTGCAGCTTGACAGATTTTATCATGCCTACTATGGTTTTTACAAAATGGATGCATTTACTGGTGTTGATAAGTTTGACTGTAATAGTTTCTGGATTTCAATGTCGCTAAACTGTATTGCTTCTGGAGAAACAATGTGCCATCTAGGGAATTATGGTATGCAAACTTTTGTGATGATGCTTGCAAATCTGTTGTTCAAAACACACTTAGCCTAAAAACACTCACAGACTTGTGACAGCATGCGCATAGCAGGTAATAGGAGTAAACAGGTATGCATATATCCTGACTTCGAAATTCCACCTGATGGTAAAAAACTTTGGAATGTGTGGCATTTTGGAGTCTCTAGACACATGCTGTATGATTTTTTCAATCATAATATTGCTGTGTACCCATACTTGAAAATGGTTTTACTAGCTTTTTTAAATAATTCATTGCATTGTTGTTAGCATGGGTTTGTCTACCATATTAAAATAAGCTTGCCTTGATGAGTTTGCAAGATCCTACTCATGTCACCATCATTGGCAAGCCATGTAGCAAATGGAAAATACCCTGCATTTTTAGTTTGTGTTACTGTCAACAATACACTCAAACTGTACTTTGTAAGACAATAGGTATTTGTTATGTATACTTGGGAGTGCCTCTAACTTAATTGCCAGTTGCTGTGAGCATGACACCAATCGATTTGGAAAGAGGGGGAGGGGGGAGAAGAACCTGGTGCTCTATGGGAAGTAATTGCTGGTAAGTATGTGCATTTTAACAAGTGTGAATGGCCACCTTCAGGACCGATGTTAAATTTCCATTGAAACTGAATGGATCGTCTTTAAAAAAACACCACTGGCAATGGGAAAAGAATTACGAAAGTATGTTGTGTTGAACTGAGAACAACAAATAATGGATCCCTTTTGCTCTGCTAGTCGTGTCTTTCCTCTTTTACATCTCTCTTTCCTCCCTTCTGTGTGTGCATACATCTACCTTACCTGTTGTGTTAAAAATTCATCTGTATGTTTACGAATGCCATTGATGTGATATCATACTCAAAATGTATCATGTCAACTATTATCACTCAAAATATATCGTGTCAACTATTATTGACGTTTACCATAAAAATGTCTTGGTGAAGAATAAAATATTGGGGAAAAAACCCAAATGATGGATTTTCTGATGTCAATGACTAGTATTGTGTGGGAGACTGTTTAAACAATTTCACACCGTAATGTGATTAAACCACTACTTTATTACTAATATTAGTGGGCTAGACATTTTGCTTTGGTTCCATATTTCAGACTCTGAATTGCATATTTTGAATCTATTGTTATCCATTCTTTTATGACCTACAGCACAAAAAAAAGCTGACATTTTAAAACTCTGTAAGAGTGGTAGTTAACCTCAGATGGCTAGAATTTGAAAATTATGCCAGACACGGGTTTGTACAGTGGCCACAAAATTCAAAAAGTTTTTCAGGACTATATTCTTAAAATTCCAGGACCATTTTAACACTGATAATATTAACTCTTTGACCCCACAGGCTAAGATACCCCAGAGGCCGCATAGATTTACGTTTTAAAAAAGATACCGCTTAAGATCTATTCTTCGGCATCACAATGGAAACAATACTTTTAGTTAAAAATATTAAATACTACTTACTATTTGGTGCCGAATACAGTCACTCTTTGCACACACAAGAAACGAAACACATGTAGCCATTGTGAACGATGGAAGTAAACTGGCCAGCCGCTACACTAAACCTCTTTTAGCAAGCCGAAACTGTTTCCGAAACTCATTTAGACAGTGCAGGGGAAACAACCGATGATAGAGCTTTACAACGATACAAAGTTTACTTCCCTTATACCGTTAAATGCGTCGCTGCAAATTTTTGAATTTGTCACATGGTTTTAACCCGCACAGCCTCTACGGTCAGTCAGCTGTTGGTTGAAATCCGCCTGCGGTGGCGTCAAAGAGTTAATAATGAGTCTTACCAAAGACAGGGCTTCAAACAGCCAGGCTTAAAAAGAGAGGAAAGCCACTCGAGAAAATCCGAGCAAACGATAACAGTTCAGACATCTTTGAAATTTTCATACCCAAGCACAAATTTCAGGTATTATACATTAAATACTTGTAAAAATGCATTTTGGTATTAGATCTACCATTTAAAACTTTATATAAACTCGACCTAAACATCGTCGATTTTTCTGAGCAGTGGATTTCTTTTTTAAAGGCGGAACCACTTGCAGCAGAAAAACTAGGATGTTTGAAGCCCTGCAAAGATAATAGGAGTTTCAAATAATTCAAAGTAGTGATATAATTAAATGATTTCAGGCAAGCGCAAAATTTCCCACTCCTAACAAACTGTTTCATCAGATGTTATCTTCCCTTTGTTGTGACTTTTGATGAGTCCTATAAAGATTTCCGCAGACATGAGCAGAAGTCTATGTAAGCATAAAATGCAATACCACAATCAACGAAAGTATCTGAGGCTTAATATAACTAAATTTTAGAGAACGCCAGGGGATAGAACTTATTTGATTAGCTACACACATCCATAACCACACCCTATCCAGAAAGTCTGGATATAGAGCTCGCCATCTGATTAGCTACACACAATGGTAGCTTGTCAAGCAAAAGTACTCCTCTTATCTTTGGTGATCTCAGTTGGAAGCTGAAATGCCATCTGCTTATTGCCTTGCCCTTTCGTAAATTGACTTATATTGATTATTAAAAGTGCAATTTGTGCCTAAATTTCATTTTTAAAATGTATAAAAGCCCTATGCTCTAAACACCTGGAATTTCAGCTTGTTGCAGTGTATCACAATGGCTATGGATGGCCAAAATAAGCAGATACTTCACTTTCCAAATTTTCAGTCACGAAGTGTAAATTTTGGGTATAATTAAGCAATTATAAAAGTGCATGTTGGTATCACATTTCCCCTTGAAAACTATCATACAAACCTGAAATTTTGTCTGCATACCTTTCGTTTTTTTAATCACTTTTTGAGTGCGCTTCTTGTTACGAATCCCAATGTATTTAAGAAAGGCAATATCTCTCCCTTTAAAACCACGATTCATGTAGAAAATTTAACTGAGAACACATCCAGGTTTTTTGGAGGGGTGGGGGAGGAAGAGAGACTTCCATTTTTTAATGGAATGACTGAAAAATACAGTATCAAATTCAAATTTTCCAGCACTAAATGCACAATGTTTTCAAAGGGCCTGGCTGGCAGAGTTCACAAGTGGTTGTAATGCCCATTGGCCCTGTACGCTGCATGCACAAACAGGAGATAACACTTACCCAATCCAGCCTTAGAGCACACAACCAAACATGCTTCATATCTTCCACTCCCTCAACAACTGGAAAAACAATATTTGACTGCATCTACTTTTGTATCAAGAATGTCCATGTGGAAGGGATTTGCTGTCATTTAGCATGTAAAACAAAGGATGCATCAAAGACACGCACTGGGATAACTAGAGGATGCACATTTGCCACCTTTTTTGATGCTGCAAATATCCCCTTGCTGCACAGCAATCACAAGCAAAAACAACCCAAAATGTCTACCTATCCTGAAATTTATTCTTCCTGTGATAATGACAAATTACAACATCAATCTAAGGTCACATAAACCCACTCTGTCCCACTATATGCTTTTAGCAGGTTTGTGTCACGCTTAATCAACTGCTGCCTTGTAGGTATGGAGCTAGCCATTCCCTGATAAAAACAGTTAAGAATTATGATGGAACTCTGGACAAGAACCAAGTCAATGCAAATGATGTTGACAATGAACAACCTAACACTGACAACATAGACCAGAATTCGTCTTTCCAGTTGTACTCATTTCAAAAGCTGGGGAAAGGGACGGTGATGGCGTGTAGCACATTTTATTTATACAACCCACCCCCACAATCAAAGAATACAGGGAGTGAAACACGGTTTAAAAAAGAAACCCATAAATATAAAGTAGAAAATTCTCACAGAGGTCTCTGTCATATAAGAACAGTACAACACGCAAAAGTGCTCAGTAGCTAGCAGCTGAAAACTATCCTCCTCTTGATGGAACTTATTATGATCATCATGAAGTAACACAGCAGATGATGAACGTGAAGCAAAACGTTATGGAGCTATGCACATAATCCAGGTCGTTGAAGCAGCTCACTATGCTCGTTCTCCTCTAATGCGGCGAGCCAGCTGGATGTCCTTGGGCATAATGGTGACACGTTTTGCATGAATGGCACACAAGTTTGTGTCTTCAAACAGACCCACGAGGTAAGCTTCGCTGGCTTCCTGCAAACACACCAGACACACTGCATCAGAAATGACCCCCACAAAGGCATCTGAAATGAATTCCTTTACCTACTGCATGTTAATATTTTAGAGGAGCGAGAGCCGAGGGAGAAAAGACAAGGAGAGAAGGAAATGGGGAATTACCAAGGAATAATGACTTATTTTGTACACATCTACAGCATCTGTAAAGCGTTTCACCTACCCAAAGATGTCACTTTACACTCTAACCACATGTGGTAAGATGATACATTATTTCCCACATGCAAGCATAGGACTTGGTGTCACATAAACACAGGCAAGCCAAGTCAAATCTTAAAATAGAATAGAGCAATTGGACACTTCCCCAGACACCCACAACCCCCACCTCCATACACACTGATTCCTTAAGTTTTGCCATGTTAGGGGCAACTGACTAGGATGGAGGGCTAGAGAGACAGGCTAGACAGGTTAGCTGTTAACAAAGGCAATGTCAAAACCCAACAAAATATACCATTCTCGAATGCCATTTGCAACAGACGGTTTGAAAGGTTACACGGGCCAAATGGCTTTTTTTCCAGAGTCGGGTAGCAGACCATAAGTGCTTGGCACGGAAACGACATGCGACTGTTCCTTGACCAGACAACAGACTGACACTGAATATGGCATACATTTGTGTTGTAGCTCAGTGTATAAATGGGTCTTAAAAGGAGGGGGGGGGGGGGGGGGGCGCCGGAAGAGGAGGCAGAAGAAAAGCTTTGGACAGCAATACTTTAATTTAATGGATATGCAAAATCAATGTGTGAAAAATATGAGTTGGACTACGGTCATACAACGAATTCAAAGGATGCTGCTGAACCCACATCCACAGAATCTACTGTCTGAAATGATGTTATGGGGGAATTTGTTTTTACTGTAACAGTGGCTTTACTGGCACGTTACGAGAACATTACAAACTTTCCTTCTGGAATATAAAATACATGCTTATCTGGCCACTAACTAGTCAAAAGCACCTGGAACACTTTTACTGAATGCTGAGGAAATATTTAAGGACTTCTGGGTTCCACAACCAAAAGTTTTTTTGTTTTTTTTTTTGCGAGAAATATTTTTGCAATCTGTAACACTGTTATTGCTTTTGCCCCTATGCACTTCTGAGGCCAGCTCGAAATCGTCTAGCAGCAAAGTGCTCATGCGCTAAACATGAAACTCCCAAACCATCTATTAACATCGCACAAAATCTGCACATATCCCTATACTGCTATGCAGCAGGGAGACTGAATTATGTTTTTTCTTATGCAGTCATATAAAATTAATCCTGCGTGCAGCTTGAGAAAATAGCTGTACACTAGGCTGTCGGTTTCAATTCGATGCATCACCTTAAATTACCTAAACTGCTTGTGTTGTAGCGGACCAAAAGACAAAGGAATTAGTACCTGCAAAGCACCAATTGCAGCACTCTGGAATCTCAAGTCAGTTTTGAAGTCCTGTGCGATCTCACGAACCAAACGCTGGAAAGGCAGTTTGCGAATAAGTAGCTCAGTTGATTTCTGGTACCTTCTGATTTCACGCAACGCCACCGTACCAGGTCTGTAGCGATGGGGTTTCTTCACACCACCCGTGGAAGGAGCACTTTTACGAGCAGCCTTTGTCGCAAGCTGTTTTCGAGGTGCCTTACCACCAGTAGACTTACGTGCTGTTTGCTTGGTACGTGCCATTTTGATATCTGCAATATAAAAAAACAGGGGCTTTTAGCAGCTGGAGCAATAAACTAAAGAACCTTAATTAAAATACTTAATCCACCAAGGTTGATTAAGCTGGCCGTGTCTTTCATACGCATATTGCCTTGTATTTTAAAACGCTATCCCCGATTTCACGGACATTTAATAACATTAGGACTTTCAACTGGTCCAGAACATGCCCGCTTTTGGCTCTTAACATTCTACTGAATCCATATAAAGTGATAACTCAGGCTTAAGACTCCTACAGCAGATGATATACGGCGACGTTTATTAGTTCAGTTTATGTCCTGTATACTCAGAGTAAAAATATCTAAGAATACGATGAACGATACGTCATCGTGGGGCATGCCCAAACGCACAGTGTTTCTTAAAATAGATGCAACCCTTCAAACAAAGAACAGTAAGCAACTAAACAAATCTCCTTATTTACGCTATAAGGAAAGACAAAACGCATTCCAAATTATGACAAATTCATTATATGACCTAAATAATTAACTCAACGTCAGCAATGCCGTTATGTGTCCTCCCGTATGGTGAAAATAAGCGGGAAATGAACTCTTCAAAAGGAAATACAACAGAAAATGGCGGCTTTCCAAATCAAGCCGAACGTTACCAACAGCAGATCTTTAAAATCTGTAATTTGTAATCGAACGAAGTTGTCTAAGAAGAAGAACTGTTACAACAGTTAGCTACCTAGTAATTTTAAAAAAGGGTGTCAGACCTCTTTACTCTCAGGCGATGACTCCGGAACTGCGTTCACAATTTGCCGCAAAATTCGCAACGCACTGTGGTAATGAATACATTAACATTGATGGTGTCACAGAAATCCTATTTCCAACTGGTTGGAATAGATGTGATTTCATTGGCTACATTTTTGGCACTGCCATTGGATAATGTGAAGATAAAGACTATCACCGATTGGTCACATTTGGAATCTTTCGATTGGGTCCTCTTTAACCTTGCACTAGACTAGTCAGACAAGACCGTAAACATTAAACCTGTATGTAACTCTATGGCTATGAGAACCACTAAAAAAATTATTTTCAAAGCGGCTGAATAACCAAGACAGCGCTATTCAAAGAATCACTGACTGCATAATATACTGGCGCATGGGAAATATGTGCGAGTATGTGACTGTGACGAGTTGTTGGACCATAATTTGTGCGTTGAAGGACGGTGTTCTTGCCAGAGGGAATTAATAACTGGGACATTTCGATCCAGAAGTGGCTGAGTGCATTCCCTTGTTCCACGGCAGTTGCTGTCGCGTTCCTACTTCCAAGAAGATACCCCGGATAACTAGTTTTACAGCAGGCATGTGAGAAAAATCATACACAACATTAAAATTACTCCACGGAAGGTCTTGATCTAAAGTTGTTTCTTGCTTGCATGGGCGTTTATATTTGCACTTCTTTTCATAATAGCAGCTTCCCCGTTCCCCCTGTGTATTTTACGTGAATCTTATGTATGAACAGCTAGGTGAGAACGCCTATTCAAGCTACCTCTGGGGTTGGTTGAATGAGCGTTCGTATCCTACCTTCCTTTCGTAAATACGTTCGTAAGGTCCTTTGGCTCAGTGTACATGTATACGGGGTGTTTTTTGCCTAACGTCCCGCCCCAACAAGACGGTGTTGCTTAGACAAAATTTACGTGCTGCCACACGTGGGACTGCTGTCGCAACACGGGCCTCAGTCCCACCCAGTCACATTATACTGACACCGGGCCAACCAGTCCTAGTACTGTTCCCTATAGTGCCAGGCGTCTGACAGGGCAGCTACTAGATTGCCGATTTTAAGTCTTATGAATGACTCTGCCGGATTGCAAACCACCGACCTCCCACCTCGGAACCGGACGCTTTAACCAGTAGACCACCGAGGCGGTGGTGTATTGTACGTGCATCTGTGCGTGTGGTAGGTGACAAGAACGCCCATGCAACCCAACCCTGGTCGACATCGAAATCGGAAATGTGGATGTTTGGGAGACCCAGATATAGAAGAAGGTGTATGGTGGCTAATTGTGAGTGAATTTGAATTGATGTGTGGGTTTGTACATGCTGGGTGTGCATATCAACGCTGCCAAATTCGCGATTCGTTTTTTTTTTTTGCAAATCGATTTGTTTTCAAAAATACAATCTGGAAGTTTCGATTCAGAGTAGTCTGATATTTTTTTAATAATGAGAATGCTTATGAGGGCGAACGATCCAAAAATCCACAGAAATTGTTGTTTGGTTTGGTACCCAACTATACCATACCCATGACCGCCATTGGCATCTCATTGCCATTTAACTTCATGGAAATGCGAGGGCGCAGTTTCAGTGCTTACTGGCATCATAATGTTCTAGCGTACAGACTTTCGAGCGTGTTCCTTATACTCGTCGTAGTTTGTGAACGCTTAAATAAACTTTCAAAGGCCTAAAACATTAAACAAATCTTTAAAATGTTAATTATTTATATTGACCATTAAAAGCTGCATTATTAAGAATGAAGATTCGACAGATGAAAACGATACGAAATCGAATGCCACTACTGATCCCAGAAAAGATTAAGACTTTAAAGACGAGAAATCATGTCCAGTAGGTCGGCTGTCTCTTCTACATGTATGGTCTATGTTTTAACAACTGGACGGTCGCTAACGACAGCCAAGGCATTGCAAAACGTACATTTTGCAGAGTAAACACACGTACCTTGAGAGGCATCAAAAAGCAAAATATTTAGATTCGCAGACCCAGGACCCTTCTAAATAATCTGCGAAGACTGACAGCTCTGCAGCTGATTGTACATCACTATTAGGTGCCGCTGTGCCACGCCCATTTCAATATTGGGATGGGGGTGGTGGTGGTCATATTTTACCAAGCCAACTGCAAGGAGATAAGAATAAAACAAACACTGCTTTATTTTAAATTTAAGATATTTAACCTTTGAGGATCTTTAAAGATGAAGGGGTTTTTTTTTTTGCCTATTTTCATGCGCTCATCTGTAGCATTGTTCCATTACGTCAAAGCCCAGATAAAATGACCGACGCGACCTTCAAGCAATAAATCTTGGCTTGGATCCACAGCACATGCCAGAGGGACACACAGGAGAACTGCAGCAACAGCAGCAAATCCACCAGAAAATCTCCTGCAGAATGCGACTTTGATCTCCTCGGAAAACTTGTTGATGTCTTCTGGCACGCCTTTGAAGCCACAACAATTTCACCCGGAGAGCATTATATACAGGTCACAGTGTCGTCTGCCGATCCTTTTGTTGAACACCTTACTAAGTCGATCGAGACAAGTTACGGTGAACAATCTGAGATGCTGACAGAGTTAGCGTTCGCCTGAAAGAGGAACTAAAAAGTCCGCTTCACAGATTTTCGGATATCTTATTTGATAATTCTTCTAGATTAAGCAGTTTCCTTGACCCCAAAATTGAAGACTTTCTTTGGTGAAGTGTCATATAGTTATTACATTTGCAACTAAAGAGATCATAAAATGCAGGCGTCCAGTGCACTGACTTCATTGTCCAGCCCTACCTCTATGGAAGTTGCTGTAGATCAACCTTTTGCACAATCAGCTGCTCGAGAACATAAGTAAACGGTCGAAGATATTAACTTCACAGCTAAGAGGGCCAGACTCTTATCAGAGTCAGACAATGACAATGCTGCTGACTGAGATCGTGTTCACTGCAAAACTAGTCTACTACAGACATGTAAGATCCCGTAGGAACTTGGAATGATTTATTAGTTACTGCAGCAAACGCAGGATAAACTGCCTCTTCTATATCTGCAAGTTTCTGTGCTTCCCAGCAACGTATGTGTCATCTGAAAGAATATTTTCAGCAGCTGGCCAAATTATAACAGTAAGATGCATTTGCCCGAACCCAGCCAAAGCAGACAAACTAATATTGTCTCAACTAGAAGTTCTAATACCATTTTCTCTGAGCTATGACAAATAGTTGGCCTAACTTTGTCTTTAACAAATAAGTTTGCATTTTAATAAGCACTCAGGTTCCCAGCTTGGTCAATTTGTTGAAAAACAAATCATGGCCTTCAGAATATGCCAGACTGACTTAGATTACGCGAATGCATAATTTGTATCCTACCTTTTAGTTTTTACTTATGTTCCCGTTCATGTTGTCATACAAAGTTATAATAGTGAAGTCCTGCTTCAACATTTCACTTAAGTAACTTGAGAATGAAACAAAATGTTGTTTCGTTAAATTATTTTGCAAAAGTGAAAGCTAGTCTTATTCCATCTAATACCTTTTGCTTCATTTAGCCTAACACATCAGCATTTCTAGAGGGAATGGAGTGAATCGGACTTCGGATTGTGAGTGTTGGGAGCGAGGGCCCGGGATTAGGGAGAGGAACAGGAGAGACAGTACAGCTGGAAGATTTTTTTAGACGGTACACACTAGTTTTAATGGAAATGCGATAACTTGAGCGAGGAAATACAGAAAGCGGCAAAAAGTGATTTCATCATATACATCTGAATCTTCGGCTGCGCATGTATTGACATCACTGAGTCCGAATCTGCGTCAATCTGCAAAATGGTTACATGACTTTCAAATTACTTCAGCCTTGCTGCTAAATATTTTTTCCCCAGTAATATGACGGGCCTCTTCTATATGAACGAGTGTTTGCTCTTTGAAAGGGTTTGCGTGGTCGCAGAAATGCGTCTTCGATTTTTCTTCCCTATTAATGTCTAGCAGACCACTCACATTAGCCACAAAAGTCTGTGCCATTACCAGAAAACAAAATAATCACATGTATGAATTTTCTGAACTGGGAGGTGAATATTAGGGTGACTATACTTAACGTGTGCATGCAGCCAATACCACCTGTTTAGTGTCAATACGAAACGACCTAACCCAGCCTAACCCAGCCTAACAAGGGATTGTGGCACTTTGTTCCCATCCGCTGATTTGACTTGAGATGGTGTCCCCATCATACACAAGTGAGATAATGGACACATGCAGCTGGTTTCCTAAAACAAGCGGTGTTAAAGAAAGCAATATCGAATGTTATTATGATGTTCATTTACAGGTATTTTCTAAACGGTTTATCAAAGAATACTACTGCTGGAGGGTTATTATGACAGTCTCACACGACTCGACACGGTCCAACAAGACACAGCTTACCCGAACTAGTGGAACTGACTGCAGTAATAAAGATTTCACCTTATGCTTTTTTTTCTAGGCAATTTACTCTTAGTGCCTTTTGGGAAATATTAGTAAAAAATGTTTTCATCCTTAATACTTCAAAAAAGCATCGTTTTCCAATATTTAACAATTGATGTTGTATACAACCGCAATATTGTGGGACAAAAATGAGAGAGAGAGAACGAACGAACGAACGAACGAACGAACGAACGAACGAACGAACGAACGAACGAACGAACGAACGAACGAACGAACGAACGAACGAACGAACGAACGATTTTATTGGTTAGCCCTTCTGCCCATATCAAGGGGGTGACAATACCATACACAATTTTATCAATTAAAGCGATACATGCCTATTAAGAAACAAGAATTCTCAGGCGCACACGCACACACACTCTCTCTCTCTCTCTCTCGAGAGAGAGAGCAGAGAGAGAAGAGACAGAGCGAAGAAACCAATGCACATCAACGTCAAAAGGTTAAACAACAGAGCCCATGTCTGTCACGAAGTGACGATGCTTGGTAATGTCGTGTTCTATACTAGGGTTGGCACGTGACATTGCTGGACAGGTCACTGCATCCGGCCCCACCATGATGTCGTCATGCTGTTCTGGATGCGCCTTAAAATGCTTCAGCAGGTCTTGTAGGATCAACTTGTTACGAAGCGAGACCGACATATGACGTCCGCTGTGTCTGGGGATGACGAGGGCAGAAGCCATCGACCGGTCAACGAGACAAGCATGAGTGCCGTTTCCGAGGGTTACCATGTAGCAGTTGCACGTCCAACCACGGCGCAGGTCAGACATTAGCCGTCTGCAGGTATTGCATGTTGTTATACCACCCACAGCTGGCAGCGGAGGAAAACGCTTGTTCCGCGCTCCTCAGTTTAGGGACTGAGCATTTTTTCTGACCGCAGCCGAGGGCAAGCTGTTGACGCCTCTCGTTTAGCAGTTACCCCGTCCCCGAGCACCTTCCCTCACATTGATCACAGAGTTACTCTTTTCGAAGATCACTCAAACAATCATCAGAAGTTCGACTGGCAAGAGCTTCTGAGCGGTCGTATTGTCTTCAAGATTTAAAATCGGGGTGGTCAAGTCGTCCTGGGGGCCTTCGACTGAACGTCGTTGCTTGAGGCTGAACACGCAACGTCAGCATGTGAATGTAATTCAACACAGCTTTGAAGATTATGCTAAAAAAATCCGCTTACGAGATGTGTAATACGTGTTCATCAGAAGCCGACTCTTTCTGGGCGTGGCGGGTTGACAAAATTAAAACATCACCCTCTCGAGTTGGCTTCTGTAAGCAAAGTATGCTAGTTTGCATTATGCTATCTTTGCTTGAAGTCGGAGCAGCTGAGTCAGCCTTCCAGAACTTTCGCTTTCAAAGACCAAACTACTGCAAGGAGCAAGTACTGGCAGAGGCTTACAGGAATCAAACTCTGACATGTCGAAGTGTCGCCGAGTGCGTGACCTTCTGTGGTCTTGACTTTCAATGCCTGTCAGTTGTGTTCGACAGGACTAATAACTTGTGTCACCTTGGTACAGCCAAAGCTACCCAGAACTGCTCAAACATGGAGACAGCTTTGAGAGACGAAATTCACCTAGAGCTGGTAAGTGGACATCAATGTATTCCATCAGTGTATTCTGTTACGTGTTCCCTCAAAAATTAGAATGAAAGTGCAACAGATTTACATTTGACTTTAAAACTGCATTGAAAATTAACGCAAAAAGCAACATGGACAAGATGAGTCACTCCTGAGAAACAGAAAGATTCCACATTCCCAAGTTTGCTTGCTTGCTTGCTTGTTTTCCCGTTTGTTTGTTTTGCTCTATTCATTCGCTTCTCCTCAGTTTGTTTCATGCTGCAGGGGATGACGGTAGGCCCTGAAGATTGTCTACTAATAATGGCTGTAGAAGAAGAATGGACAAAGAACTTAAAATAGGGCAGCCCTTAATTTTGACCTTTTTGTATTCTTACCGAAACTCCAAAAGCTGCAAGGAGCGGGAGCGTAGAGGAGACGACGGTGTGCTTATTTGCTCGCTCCTGGCTTTCCGGAATAGTTTCTGGCTTACTTACCGAGGGCCTTAGTTATGGCGTAGGCTTATCGGCGTATTTACACTCGTTCCAAGTGCTCTAATTTAAAAACAAATCAGTTGAATAACTCCATCTAAGTCTGAGCATTTTTTTCAAGCACAATATTTTTTTCTCTAAATTATGCTTTGTTGTTGTTGTTTCTTGTTTATGGACAGCGCACAGCTAAAATCTCCGCTTAGCATACAGAATTAGTAGAGGTTTTTCCAAACATTACTGGGAAATTGTTTTTGCACATTTTCGGACTTGTTTTGGGGTGTATGGAGGAAGGGATATTTTTTGGGGGAAGGGGATCTTCAATTTTATGGTTCAGTAAATCTAATTTTCCCAGTGATAGCCCCCAAGGAGTGAAAGACCCAGCTAGCAGCCCCTCAGCCATATTATCATTGATCTATGACTGATTTGGCGTTTCCATAATTGTTTTCAATTTATTGGATTATGCCAGACCACTGAGGTTTACAGCAAGCTGCAGATCTTACCTAAGAAAAACTGTAATCTGCACCTATGAGTCTTTTGGTGAAAACACTTTAAACAGTTTTTATGTTTATATTTAGTGGTTTTCTTTTGCATGAAATAGATAGAGGGAAAGTTTCGAGAGCTCATTGTGTTTATTATTTCCATTTTTGTCATCAACAAAGGACTTTCATAGTTTAAATCTCCGGTCATATGAAGTTTCCTTTCAAAGATTGTCAGAAATGGCGCACTGGCGCACTGACGTCTGATATTATTTACGCGCACGTGAACCGATAAAGTCAACTTGAAGGGCAGTCCTCATGAATCATCGATTGTTAAATAAATGAGGAACACAATGCGACTGAGTGCCGTACAGACTGCAAGCTCTCTAGCTGCAGAGTTGTGCAAAGATTGCGGGCACGGCCAGTGCCGCTTGGAAGGATGCAAATCATCGGGTTCTGATTAGACACAACAGCTTGCACGTTTCACTGGCTCTTGGAGGCTAGACCTCAGAAGTGTTGTTTGCACCGAGCACACAAGAGCACATTCACAAAAGGGAGGGCTGCTAACTTCGCTTCCCACCATCAGAGGACACAGACCGAAACCCTTGCATTGTGTTAAGATGGCTGCTAGACTCGTCAATGGCTGGACGAACTTTCTATAACGACGGACGCCAAACCCACTACCTTTTGTATATTCCGTAACGCCACTCGTAGTCACTTTTTACGCCATCTTCTCATGTACCGGGACCTAACAAATTCTGTGTAAATCTTGCTATATTGTGATGTTGGCAGTCGGAACGGGTAAAACAAATGTCTAAAACTAATGTGTTTCTGATGCGACTGGGAAGATTTTAACTTCTTCTCCTCGCTTTCTCCTCCATCACCACTCCTCCTGTTCTATCCACACCCTACTTGCGCATGGTTTGCTTTTCGGTTTTCTTTCGACTTATTAAAATATAATAGAGGAACCAATGTTCAATTCTCAGCATTGAAATCGATATTTGAAAGTCCTATCGGATCTTTTAGCGCTGCTTTTTAAAAAAAAATCTCATCACGAACTCACGCAGTTTTGCAGCAGAACTCCATATATCAGTCCGCAGTAGTTTCCATGCTTGCGGTGTGTGGATAGTGTTCACATCCTGCTGCTTGACTGACGCATCTGTCATGTGAATATTTCAACTTGGAAAATACGTCCCCTTCTGCGTAGCTCAGAAAGACGCCGTTGTCGTGCGGCCCCGAGCTGTTTGATAAACACACGGAACATTTTCTTCTCTTTATAATTTTTAAAAAACTTTTAGCGTTAGTGTTTGGGGAGAGTTGAGACGATTTACTTACATGTAACAGTTAGATTTGTAAGCCCTTTTTTTTTCTCTCGTTCTATTTCAGGTCAGGTCATGCGCTAGCGACAACGAGTCCGGCTTCAACGAAGCGTGTCCGTGCAATGTCCTCTCTGATTGTCAACCAGTCTCGCGTGGTAAACGCTATTGTCAGACTGCAGCCGCTTGCACAGGGAATATACAGGCATTGTAGAACCTTTATTGCCAATCTGCCCTTCTGCAGCGTAACGAAAAATATGCCAGATTTAGTTAAACGGTTACACTGATAGCAACCAGAAAGGGAGCATAACAGAACAAAAATGAGTCTGACTGCTAGTTACGCTGCTAACAAAGAAATTATAGATGTAACGCTTTCTTGTCGTAGGGGCTTGCTATAAATTTAATTTCCTTTCTGTCCTCTAGTACAATAACGTAGAATGAAATTCATTCCTGTTCGCCAGCTATACTTAGTGAGTCTTGTTTGTGACTAGCACATTTACAAAACTTCGAATTCCTTGATTGATACACTCCCTAATAGCCCCAACGCTTGGCGATTGTCTTTTCAAAATTCTGTAATAACAGTATCAATGGTGTGATTGATTTGTAACTGGTAATAAACTGTGATTGGAAGAAATGGTTTTAACGAAGACAAATGAAATTTCGTGACATTTTATCGCTTGCAGACTGCACAGACGGTTACAGGAAAGGTATGGTCCGCGAATCGGGTGCGTACAACATCCGGCCTTCGCTGTCGTCCGCTCCGTTCCAGGTGTACTGCCACCTGGGGTATGATCGTCAAGTCCGCACCTTTGTCGTCCGTCGGGAGACGGGCGAACTGGACTTCAACCGCACGTGGCAGGAGTATCGGAACGGCTTCGGGGCGCTGTCGGCAGACCACTGGCTGGGACTGGACAAGCTGCACCTGCTCACCGCCAACGGTCTGAGCGAACTGCGCTTCCGGGTCAAGCTGGCCAACGGCTCGGTGTACTACCAGTTCTATAAGGGGTTCCAAGCTGGCGACCTGTCGTCAGGCTACAGCCTCGTGCTCGGCAGCGCCAGCACCGACAAGGGTCTAGGGGACTGCCTGACGACGCTGGCGGGAGCTCGCTTCAGCACCTACGACAACGATAACGACGGCGATGAGTCCAGCAACTGCGCTCAGCGGCACGGAGCGGGCTGGTGGTTCCTAGGCGCCAACTGCTCCTCGTGCAGCCCTTTGGGGCCGCTCCTAACGCTGGCTACCGGAGTAAGACTGGGTGTAGAAGGAGAGGCCTTCTGGACTCACAGTCTGGGTGACATCGTGCCATTTACGTTCTATGGATACCTCGTGTATTAGTAGCGGCATTAGGCAGCAAGCAGCTGTTCACCCACACACGCGTCTCCACGTGCTGTACTACACAAGAAATACTATGCATTTAGTTTTCCCCACGAACTAAAATAGAAAAATTAAACGTGATAATCGAATTCAATAACCCTAGGTGGGTTGCATGGGAGTTCGATTTCCTGTTCATGCGTAAAGGTGCACGTGAAATACAGAGGGTGAATGGGCATAATGACTGCTCCTAGGGCACATACAAACTCTTGGGTAATCCAACCCAGAATGTTTTAAAGGAAGATTGCATATCCCGAAATTTAGCAGTAAACAGCAGAGATGTCACCAGTCAGGCACTTGTGCCTTGTGGTATTTTGAGCTAGGTCCCATCTTTGACGTAGCCTTTATTAATTTGTGTAATAATAGAGTGCATCTTTGAATAAAATAATTCTACTAAAAGTACAAACAAAAAGCTGCAAATTATAGAAATCCCCAAGAACTTTGAACATCAAATTACAGTGTCGGCAATAAAGAAGTGAGTAAGCGCAGTTTTGATTTTTAGAAGGTAGTGAATTCAAAAACTAATACAGCGGTGAAAAAGACATGAACACTTTGTCATTTTGAAAGTTCATTAAAGCATTTCCTGAACTTGTAGTGCTGTCTGTTTGAGAATTGTTGAAAATATGCCCAAGCCAGGATTGATATGTCTAAGTCGTCAGGACACATCAAAGGTTTTGTGCCTTTGCATTTTTTCTGTAGCTTGATATTAATTTCTCGTCTTTGGGTAGGATAAGGTCTCTCTCTCTCTCCCCCTCCCTCCCCACCTCTCTCTCTCTCTCTCTCTCTCTCTCAAGCACTGATACCTTCACCGAGCCACCAACTTAGAGTAAGGGAGGGAAAGACAAGGGGTGGGAAGGGAGGGAAAGACAAGGGGCGGGAAGGGAGGGAAAGACAAAGGGTGGGAAGGGAGGGAAAGACAAAGGGTGGGAAGGGAGGGAAAGACAAAGGGTGGGAAGGGAGGGAAAGACAAAGGGTGGGAAGAGAGGAAAGACAAAGGGTGGGTGGTTAGATGTGACAGTCTTTTGTATTTATGAAATCAAGTTTCCATTGTCGTCAATTTTTGACCTGAATGTGGCAGTGAGTACGCCATTTTTCCAGGTTTTGGCAGATTTATATTTATAAGCCCCAGTACCCAGATATATGACAACAGATGAAGCCATGCAGTGTGTAAGGTTAAGGTAAGACTGTTTGTCCTCACTTTTCTTGGCATTTCTGGGACTTTCCGCATAAGAGCAACTCGGATAAGTGGAACTGTTTTGGGGGAACAGATCTAAAAAAATTTTTTTTTACTATAGAATTGGTTCGAATAAGTGCAATTTCCGGACTATCTCTGCCGGATAAGTGCAGCCTTGGTAGTCAGAAAGTGCCACCAAACAGCTTGTTTTGTTACTGAGATTACACCTGATCGACAGTAGGTTACTCACTGAAAGCACCTGTAACTACCAGCTGTTCAGATGATTCGTGCGTGACGATCCCTATTGTTCGCCAAGGGGCCATCACTCGTTATGCCTCTTCACTGCAACTCGACCGGTGATGACACGACATCGAGGCAATCGACGGCCGTGACAGAGGCGACTGCAGTTACCTCTCTTGCTGACGAGAGTTTGTAGCAGAGCCGTTGGCTAACAGACGGAAAAGAGAGGACGAAGAAAAGGTGGGGCAGGAAGAGGATAAACGAAACGACTCCCAAAGTCGCAGGATGCAACCCATGCAGAGGACACCATCAGTAGGTACGTGACAAAAAAATTCAAAATTTTTTTTTTCAAAAGTGATGTGAATCATTAT
>SMGT01015652.1:7311-30862 GCA_004794575.1 Lanistes nyassanus | reverse complement strand
CCCCCCCCCCCCCCCGGCCCCCGAAAGATCTGCGAAAAAGAGCTCCCCATTTGATTGGCTCCGCCTTTTACACATCCGAGATAATTATGGAAGGGCAAATAGTCAAGGACGAGGTTAGGGAGGGGGTCACAGTGAATACGAACGCGTTTCTGTCAACCGAAACATTCTTAAAAATTCCTAACATTTATCTGGAAACGGTTGAGAGATCTATGAAATATGCAGGTTTCCTCATGTGAAGAGTGTGCATTAATCCCAACCAGTCTGAAGAAATGAAAAGGGTTTCAATTTCGATGCCAAATGACGGACACTGTCATTAACTTGATTTATAAATATAAATATATAAGTTTTAAAAATATACGTAAATTAAAATGGTTGAACTAGGGAGAAGTAATACTCCAAAGTATCTTTCAAAGATAAATATTTTGGTGTGTCGTTATTGTCAGTTTAGTGTACGAGCATCGTTTGTAAACGTATTTGGTGTTTTATTATTATTAACACACTTTACTATGTTTTAATTAATAAAGAACAAATGAGGACCGAGCGCTATAAATCATCAAATGATAACCCCAACAAAGTACTCGCAGCGCTCAAACACAACCGTATGCCGGGCGAGCTGACGACATTAAATAGGGATTCGCTGTATGCACACGTGGTACACCGAGGGCTAGCTGTGTGAAGACTAGGGTCGTTCAAAAGAAAGGGATGGCTGGCAGATCTTTTTTAGAAGATCTGCCACGTTCCTTACTTTCGACCCTCTCTTTGCTACGTGTTTGGGTACGGTAAGCTCCCTTGGTTGCATACGTCAGCATACGGTTGTGTTTGAGGGCTGCCAGTACATTGCTGGGATTATCATTTACTATGTTTGGTTTTACGTGGGCCAGCATGTAACAAGCTTTTCTGCCAAGACGTACAGTACGATTACCCGTCGATCGTTTTCTCATGCTTTTCTTCTTTCATGAACGGTAGTACTGCAATCGCTAAAGCAAGTTATCATAGAGTCTGGGACTCGGGTTGATTTAAGATAGGTGGTTTTATCCTGCCCGAGACAGGAGATGTTAAGCTAGAGGCCGGGCGTATGCCAAGAGGTGGTAGAGGAAGTGCCGGTTGTTGCATTGTCATAGCTTCATTGTTGGTCGTTGAACAGCTTTAGAATTGTGTATTACGCAGAAGTAGTAGTGACGAGAGTAGGTGCTCTGTTGTCGGTCACTTATTGATTCAGTGGATAGAGCGAGATCATAGGCCGTATTGCAGTTTGATTTCCCCTCTGGCTTTAGTTTGGTTATTCTCTTTGTCTGATTCCTCGTAGTATGACGTAATCAGGCAGGGTCTTACCCTAGACACGAGCACAGTGATTCTCTGTAAATAATCTGTAGATATATTTGATGTTGTCGAGCCAGTTAGTGTTTGAAATGTATGTTGGATAACGGTTCGCTGCAGTTGTGTCTTTTACGAGTGTGGGGGCTCTTGAGCTAGTAGTGTTTTGCCTGTGTGATACTGAGGGAGTATGAGAATCTTTTCCCTCGGTAGATTTCTCTAGTCACTCATATTATTTCATAGCGTCGTCATCCTTTGGTGTAGAAACCATTGACCTGAAGCAGTAAAACAGTAAAGGTTTTGGTGATGATTGCTCAATTAAGTCTACATTTACGAGATCACCATAAAAGTTATTCAGTAATTCTGGAGAAGTCGAGTCCAGTAAGTAAAGGTACAGCCCGGCTTGTCACAGCGATCACATCGTTAGTTCCCCCTTCTTGGCACGTATTTATGTTGTCGTACTTCTGGTTAACGAGCAGAATATTCAAAGCAAATCAAAAGCAATACCCCTAGACATACGACAGAGCAACACAATACTGACCACTGAGCTATTCCCCCCCACTCCTTCCGCAGTTACTGTTTCAGACGAAGCTCATGCCTGCCCTCTAACTTCTCCTGAAGAGCGATGCACAGAGAGGGAGGGTGTTCATCAGAAATGTTTTCAACAACTACAACACCGTCAAAACAAATACGGAATGCAAAAGTTTAGAGGCTAAGGAAAATGCCATATACATGGTACGCACTTGCACACCTTGGACACGTCTGTACCGGCAGCTCCAAACTCTGCAGCGTAAGTGCTTCCGCAGCTCACAAGGCAGGCTGCCTCATCTCCTTTTGTCAGATTCATGAGGCAAACTGCATAGATTTAGAATGTCTCCTTGTAAATAATGCAGAACAACACACTGCTCTGCTAAAATGTATTTGCACTAATTAGATATTTGTTATTTGTGTAATTTCAAAGAAAAAAATATATTAATAAGAATATTTATGGACAGTTCTAATTGTTACATGAATATTAAAGGATGATAAATAGGCCTAATATGCTATTTCTACTACTTCACTGCTCAGATTATTGGCTAGGTTTTTTTACGGCGTTTACAAAAAATACAGATATCTAGGATGCATAATTTCGACTAAGATATATTGCTAATAGGCTTAAGGCCTAAAAATTATGAGCTTAACCCCTAAAACAATACAAAGATTCAAGTTTTCTCATTAAGACAAAAGTAAGTTTATATGTATTTAGCGCTAACATATATATGGATCTAGCATCCTTTCATTTAAACGAATATTACTTAAGAACTTTTACATACATAATGCATTGTGATTTTACAATCTTGTCTTTTGTTTCGACCTGAAATCTTCAGTTTTAAAATAAATCCTTTAAGATAGTAAACAGAAGGTAAGGGTGTTTATAACTCCTTTTCGTGGATACGTTTAGATAAACTGTAAAGGATGGCGATTTCAGCCAGATATTGCTTGATCACGATAAAGGATATTAGGAAAAAGTCTGCTTTCAGAACAATTCATCTGCTGGTACAGAGATAAATCACAAAATGTGAGTTGGCCTACGTAAGCCCAGCTTTGATTGTTTCATTGTTAGAGATGGGTGATTTGTGAATTGTAGGTTTGCTAAGATTAAATAGACAAGCGCATAAAGTTGAGGGCAGTTCTCATTCAGGGAACCTGTAAGGTCAACAAAGTTTCAGTACGCTTGGGGCGATAAGATGCCAAAAGTTAAATGTTGACAGGAAGCTAAGGAGAGATGTTGCGAGATCGAAAACAGAGGGACACATGGGAGGTACACCATATGGTTACCTCCTTCGTGCACTTCCGATGTAGATACAGCAGCAGAGTAGCCAGCAAACCGGGAGACGCAACCGAGTACCGATATTAGGTTTCTAGACGCCAGAGATGTTAGCTTGAATCTGTAGAGCACGCTGTCATGGATGTGTAGCGTAACCGCTAGAACAACAATTCCTCAGCCAAACGGCCATGGGAGGCAGTGAGAACGGACAATTCCGCAAACAAACAAATGGCCTCAGGAAGCATCTCGGTTAACTACAACGTCACGGAAACGTGCCATGAAACCAATGACGCGTAGTGAGTAGGGTAGTCACTTTGGGTGAGCTATTACTAAGCGCTATTGTTAGACCACTCAGAGAGGGTCAACCCCGAGGGAGTAGGAAAAGACACGCGCAGTTTTTGAGAGTTAGTGGACGATTGACGCTGAGACAGTAGTGTCGAGGACCTGAAGGAACCATGACAGACGGACTTTTATGCGGGTGCCCAGACACCCGAGCAGAACCCTTCATCGGCGCTGTAAGGCCTGGAAGTGTGGCCTGATTTTTGTGTAAAAACCCTCTGCCCAGACAGGAGGTAGGCGAAATACTCCATGGGAATTTTTCCTATAGTTTTGAAATCATGTGTATTTTGTGAAAGTATGATACTATAGAAATGTGTGTTAGTACGGTTTTCGTTTGTTTGTTTGTTTGTTTGTTTGTTTGTTTGTTTGTTTGTTTGTTCTGAGGCTAGTCGGCGCCTCCTGAGCAGTAAAGTAACCCACCCCCCTCCAGAGGTGGACGTGTAAGATAGCACCGGCTGTGACACGACTGCGGTGACTTCAGTGACCTGTGTTGTGACTGACAGCTCCAGTGAACAGCTTGAAGTTCGTACCGCACTACCACTAGAGTGGAGGAGAGAAGATTTTTCCCAAATGAGCGATCGATTTGTTGTGGGAGCTTGTGTTGAGATCCTTCGTGAGAGTAAGTTTTTGCGACGCAACTTTGACTTCCTGTGGGGATTCTGACGAACATTAAGTCTAAGTGGCGATCATTAGGTAACCTTTGTGGATTGTGATAAAAATTAAGTCTGTGTGACGCAACCTTGATATCCTTTGTGGATTGTGATGAACATTAAGTCTGTGACGCAACCTTGATATCCTTTGTGGATGGGGATGAGCATTAAGTCTGTGTGACGCAATTTGATATCCTGTGGGGATTCTGATGAACACAAGAGTAGGTGACGATCATTAGGTATCATTTTTGGATTGTAATGAACATTAAATCTGTGTGACACAACTTTATGTTGAACATTAAGTCTATGTGAAGCAATTTTGATATCCTGTGGAGATTCTGATGCACAGCAAGTCTATGTGACGATGATTGGATACCTTCTGTAGATTATGAGGAATATTAAGTTTTTGTGACGCCGCTTTGTTAACCGTTGCGGCTTCTGAGGAACAGTAGGTCTATGTGACGAAACTTAGATATACTTTGTGGATTAGGATGACCAGTAGGTCTGCTTGAAGAAACTTTGATGACATTTGGGAATTACGACGAATAGTATTTGTGGCAAATATTTTGTATCTTTGGAGATACTAACTGTGGTTGATAATAAGTCTGTGTGTCTTTGAAATCTAGTGCAGAAAAATACTTCGCCAAATTTAGACATCATTTTGTTGGAAATTACTTGAGTGATAACCTTTGAAAACCTAGTGAATAGTACGTTGTTAGACCAGTGAGTATTAGGAGATTAACTGATTTAGGAGATTGTTTAGATGAGAGAGCTGAATTTTGTGTGAGGACAGAAAACGTGGTTATTTGAATTAGTGTAGATGAGAACGAGGAGAACCGTAAGTTAGTGAATCCGTTGGTCTGTACGTGCGGTGATAGTGAAAGTAGTCGGAAGGCGCCGTGTGCATCAGAGTAATAAATGCGTGAGTATCAGAGAGCGAGTGCGAGCGTGTAGTGTAATAAATAAGCCCGGGTCCTTTTTAGAAAAACAACTGCTACGTCTCGTTGTCTTGTGTCTGTGCGGAGTCGTGCGCAAGAAGAACACGCCCACACGCCCTTGGTCGCTTGGTGAGAGTAAGGTAGGTGGCCGAGTGGTGTGTGACATACAATTATTAATTTTTATTTTTAATGTCAAGAAAGCAGTAAGTAAACTAGGCTTATTACAAAAGTTAGCGGTTTAGGGTTTCCAACGCGAACTTGTTGAGTCTTTTTTTTTATTTTAACCAGACGAACCTTTCGTTCTACTTCACTACCAAAGCTGGTCTGTTTCGGCGAAGTAAAATGAATATTCGTCACATTAAGAGAAACCTTGAAATTCATAGCAAAATCTAGGGGCTAGTTATTGTCCAAATTTTGTTCTACGGAGTGCAAGACATGCTAACTCTGACAATTTTAAATAAATAAATAATATCTATAAAACGTATAAAAGTTTTGCGGCATTTAAAGTGCTTGTACACGATTACTTAAACATTAGGCGAAGGAACTTGTACGACTACTGACCTGAAAGAAGAGATAATACAAGCGTGTACTTCATGGCGGAGGCACTAAAAGAGCACTCTGAAACTAGTCGATATCTGGACCTGATGAAATCTTTGCAATCATTTTATACCTGTCGTCCTGCTTCCTTATACAAACTTACCAATCGCAGACTTAATTCTGTTTATGGCAACGGCCATTGCTAAAGTCATTGGTGGTGGTGTTTCTAAGGCCCTAACAACGTCACAGCTTCTAGTCACGCCCTATACTCACAGACCTTACATATTTGTAAGATCTGTGCTATACTAGAGGGATTGTACAGTAACTGCCTTACGTCTTTGTTCAACAGGCGTAAGACCCTTTGCAAAAATAGTTATAACCTCTTATGCAAAAGTTCTGATGAACGACTTGTTTCAGACGACATCTCCTGTAAGAAACTGGGTCTCCGCTATACATACAAATATCACAGTCACGAAGGACATACATCAGAAGAATTTGAAGGGGGGGGGGGCTTGATAGTGACTGAGTGAATCCCTCTGTGTTGGTTTTTGTATTTCTCTCTATCAGTGCCTCGTATGTTTGTCTTATGTCCCCGACCGTTTCTTTTGCATGTATGTGTGTCTGTCCTTTCTTTCTTGCTTGCTTGATTGCTTGATTGATTGCTTTCTTGCTTACTCACTCTCTCTGTGCGCGCGCACGTGTGTGTCAGTGTATGTGTCTGTGCTGCGTCGGTTTCTCTTGATGTCTCTGTGTCTGACACTGCGTGTCCTCTTTGAAGCTTTGCCCAACTGTGCGTGCCAGTGCATGCGCATAACTGCATGTCTCTTTTTAGCTCTCTTTGTTTTTGTGTTATTCTCTTTCATCCTTTATTTATTTTCGCACACCTTCTCTCTCTCGTCTCTCTCTCCCCCTCCTTCCCCTCCCTTTCTATTTGTGTTGTTGTTGCTGCAGTTGTTGTTGTTAGATTCCTCTGTTATCACGTCACAAGCAGAAATACTACCAGTCTAAATCCGCTGTTTTCTGTTCTGAAAGAACTGGCTCGAAACCCTGGGCAATAATTGCTGAAAGTACAAACGACTTGAGTTCTCTAGTGTAAAACGAGAGAGCAGAACATTGATCGGTGAACTGGATAAGGTCAGAAAGTATTAGTTGGATACACAGACAACAGATTACCGTGCGCCATCAGTTGGATGTTCACTACAGGTGCACTGTTATTAACAGTCATTATGGAGCAGTACAGGGAAGTCGAAAAGAGATATATCTCTCTGGTCTAAATGTCACCTGCCGATAAGAAACCATAAATATAAAGAAGCACTCTCCTGTTGCTTGACCTCACACAGCTTAGTGACCAAGAACAGGGACACCCCTACCCCTCTCCCACCACCACCACCACAATCTCCGCCATTAACGACCACCACCGCCACAACTGTCACCACATTACCGTGCAAACCTCTTCTTCTACATGTTCACGTTTAAACTCCTGGGCTGGCTTTCATTAGCGTTCTTATCTCCTGTCAAACCTAGCTCATGTTTGTTTGGTTGATACAGATTGCAGAAATTGTTTATAAAACAGCAGGCAGAATCTGCCCCCAGTTCCGACAGGCCGTACAAAGTCGATCGGTCTTTACAACCGTCTACTTTCAGTGCTGCAATATCTAGTCAACCCCATAAAGTTCTCCCATGAGGTCTTAGAGAATGTCTTCGATAAGCAGCTATAAATGTCATTTTTTTCCCCTAAATGACATAGTATTGTTTTCAAATGCATTTCACATCTTTTCTACGTGTTTTAGCTCCTAGCTTACAAAACATTTGTGACTTCAATTTGACGAAAAGCAAATAGTACAAACAAGTGGGAGTACGAATGTGTCATGCTGGATTTTTTTTTTACCTCTTTCCGTATCTTTCCGCGCGTGCACATACCACACCTGTCTCACACCTACACACACACAGACACCATATGCATGCGCGCACGCGTTCACACGCACGCATCCACAAGCACATATACTGTGAAGGACGCACATGTCAGGTCGTCAGAAGCTAGGGAAGCCGCTGTGTGCATGTGTGCTATAAGAAATAAGTTTTCTAAAATGTAAATACGTGTCATAATAAAGCACAATAAAAACATTCCATATTGGACCACAGCTGTTGTTCTGTTATACACCTGTTTTTTGTTTAGTTCCTCGAACCAGTGTTGAATATATTGATCTTGTAAGCATCTGTCTACTTTGTTCTTAAACCATTTATCCGTTACATTCAAATTATTCTGATTTAACCATAAGCCATTCAGTCCCAGTTCTTGTAGTAGTGATTTAACCGAGTGAATAAAATTTGAGTGAAGCATCCCTTGTTCGTGCAAGTTAAGTAACATTCTATAAACAGAACTTGAAAAGTTACCATAACTATTTCCACTGATAAGTTTAAACCAAAAACAAAGCATTCTACTCTTGATATGAATGCCAACAGGAAAGCGTCCACATTCAGCAAACACCATGCATGATGGTGTTGATTTCTTTAGTTTGAATAACATCTTATAGAATCTTACTTGTAGTTTTGTACATAGCTCAGTAACATATGGTACCCAAACCTCACAACCATAGGTGAGGATATGCAGTACCATTCTATCGAAAAGCTCTATTTGTAAGTCTAGAGGTAGATGTAACTTATTACACCTATTCAGTAATGCAAACATGGCTCTAGAGGCCCGACCATACAGATCGTTTTGTGCTGATGGCTGTCTGGGTTGCTTGTTTGCTTGACTGACTAAAGGGCTGTAATCCGCCTGTAATCCGATACCGTCACAGTCACGTGTCGCTGGCGGTACCCAGCCTGTAACCCGATACCGTCACAGTCACGTGCTGCTGGCGGTACCCAGCCTGTAATCCGATACCGTCACAGTCACGTGTATTGTTCATTAATAATTTTCTTTAAATTCGAATGTTGCAAATACAGCGTTATCGTCTGCATTCCCTTGCAGGTGCGTGGAAGCGCTGTGTGATGTTTAAAGTCTTCACTTATTTTATTGGATAAGATATTGTGTCTTGTTTTTGTTTGTTTGAATATCCCAGTAACGGGCCTTGAGTGTTCTGCTTTATGGTTCTGCGCACTGACTCTCGTAAAAGTATCATTGCCAAATGTAATGTACATGAAAGGATACGACTAGTCTGTTAGAAGTGTAGTCTAATAACTGGCATATCCATCAACAGACATAAAGATATCGGAAGTGTACATGAATTTGCCTACACTGCTGTTAGCATGTGTATGGTTTTTTTTCAAGGATATATTTCTGGGACAGTGCTGCAAGGTAGTTTTGAATTCCTTTGCAGCCCAACAATAGAAATATGTCCTGCTGCCTAGGGGTCTGATTGAATACCACAGCTATGACGAGTGACATAGCCCTGTCTCTCTTGATGTGGGAACAATGCAATGCACTAATTCGTGAGTTTCTCCTATCAGCATGCACAAGGCATTTATAGTGTATTTTTAACTAGATTCACAGCACATCTAGTTGTTATAAGTTTTTAAAGGATTATGTGGCATTTCTATTCATAGAATAAAATTATAAGCTGTCTGCATCCATGTATACTTTAAACTATTAAAAATAAATCTAGTTGTTATTAGTTTTTGAATGATTATGTATCTATAACAGTTTAGTCGCAGGCTGAAATCCTAAACTGACTGCATGGCTATACAAAACCAGTAGAGTCCGAAATCGATTTCCCATATAGTAAAGGCTATATAGTTATTGGTGGCGTAGCCCAGCTTTCAGCTGACAGGCTAGGCAGGCTTATAGCTTCCAGCTTCATTTTCTCCCCAAGTGAAGTAGGTCAAATGGAAGAGCGCTTTGTCCATGTCACCACTGGGAGAATTTATTTTGCTCTTGACGGGTCGTCTCCTCTGCTCGCCCACACGACCACCGTCAAGAGGGTGGCATATGCGTAGATGGAGCTATCACTGTATTACTAAAACTAATATGACTTCTCAATCATATGGCCGAGACCCCACCACCTACAGTCTCCCATTAGAAACCACAAAAATCTGTAATACAGTGAACACAAAAAAGAAGAATGTATTGTTGACATATACACAGCAATCAGGACAATATCTGTTACAACACGTTAAACTTTAGGCTCCCCGCAAATTCCTTCTGTTCGAGCTAAGTCTGCAATAACACATACTACCACCCTACATCACCCGCCTCGCAATTAAACACAATGATAAACAACATATCTTAATCTCTTCCTTGCATACCAGAAAAGAATGACCACGTGATGCACAACACTCAACACAACACTCGTTCCTGAATGCTTCCTGCAGTCCGCACGATAGTCTGTACGTTGGAGCGCTCTGTAACGTTTTGTGGGGTGTGCTGGAATTCTAGGGAAGAAATACGAAATGCATACGCCTATTGCAGACCCCACCTTTTCAAGCAAAAGGTACACGACCAGATAAATTAACACATTTATTGAACTATAAACAATAAGAAGGATAGTAGAGGGAGAAGAGAGATAGATGAACAAATATATAACAAATGCGTGTGTGTGTGTGTGTGTGTGTGTGTGTGTGTGTGTGTGTGTGTGTGTGTGTGTGATAGCAACAATATGTGGTGTGTTACAACTTGCAGAACAGTAATACAACTGGTGTACTGTTGAACAAATATAGATCATAAGTCTACTTGCGGTGGTGTACTGATATCCCAAACCGGAACAGAATTACAATCCAGTCAAGAATGGAATAGACACACCAGTGTTCGTTCACGTTAACACGTAGACCGCAGTAGTAGATTATGTGCAGGAGACAATGGTTGGTGTCTGTAGACGTAATTCACAGAAACGCAAATGTTTAATCAATGGAATGTAGACTCGGGACAATCTGACAGCGAGGCGAACGGTGAAGTGAAATCCAGTCTTGCCAAGCCAGTTGACCACAGTTGAACGATCTGGTCCACATGTAACAGGAACCTCGGATCACAGGCAACGTACTATACAGACTGTTTGTTTGTCCTTGGATGACCTTGTCTGACCGTTACGGGTAATTCCTTGCTTTGTACAGATTTCAGATCTACATGAACTTTCCACTCTCGCTAGTGGAAAAAAGTTCGTTCGTCCGCACACTCACGGCCTACTATTAGGTCGTATAATGAGTAGCAGTTGATTGGAGATATATATACTGCTGGTAGCGTCTTGGCCGTTAAGTCTTCAGCCCTTCGAAGGCCTAACGATAAATTTCGTCTCTTCCAATCACTTGAGAAAGCTGACGAACAAATTTGATGTAGAAGTGCAAACTCCTTCTCACGTCAAAACAAAACCAAGCTAACAGTAATCTGACAATTGTTTTCTGAATAACTACACAGAATCAGCCGTCAACGGAGGACGTATAGTGACAGATAGACCGTTAGCGTTCCCTCCCTCGGGAATACGTCTAACCTCTCTGAAGGTTTATGCTTGTCTCTCAGATCAAGCGTTAATCCCCACTGAAATTTCTCTCGTCTCCCCACGGAACCCACGTCCTATCTTCCCATTGGCTGGAGGAGACCGAGTACTACGTGTATTGACAATCGAAATGACGTCTTTTGCCCCTCACACTGCGTTTACTTATTGTGTCATTACCGTGTCAGCTTTCTCGTGAATGAACATGGAGATGCATTAAAAAGAACATAATTCTTAAACAGCAGCGCTGTAGGAAAACCTTCCGTAACGCAACACGCTCCTTCCTTGGATATGTTCACCAGTAGATACCCTGAAGACCTCTTGAACACTTCCACGTAACAGCACACCTCGATGCTGACGATCACACACGCCACAGAGGATACGATGTTTCCCAAGGCTGACACACAGCCCCTTGAGCTCACTTCTAGAGCTCAGTTGCAGGCAGCCTCCCTTTTAAGGCTGGATCTTCGCCCTCTGCTTCAGACGGTTGTCTGTCCGCAGTCTTCGATCTCCCTCCTTTACGTTCTGCAGTTATCTCCTCGCCTGATTAGCGTAGAGGTTTCCCACAACAGAGAAACATGTACAAGAGTCACACACTAGTCTTGGGCGAACACCACATGTCCCTCCGAAGATACCTTGCGCTAGGCCACTGGTCTACTTAAGACACGTGCGTTGGTACTAGACTTCCACACGTCCAGTAGAGCGAGACACCTTAATTCTGCAGCTGAATCCTTCAGCCTTCAGCAGACTTGTACCGCAATACCCGCACATCTCCTCACAGCAGCTGATGATCTTCTCACAGGAGATAAGCTACAGGTGTTGTGTTACCTTTTTAGGCTTAGAAAGATGTATGAGTTATGACTTGCAGCTAGTTTTCTAAGTTGTAGTCCCCTCCCACTCCCCCTATTTTGCTCATTGAGTGCTCGTTTGTTCTTTCTTTTGTTATCTGGAGTGAGTGCATGAGGTTATGTAACGTTTCCGTCACCATCCCTCCCTTTCATGCACCCTATATAGCGCATTCAGTCGTACCGACAACCAACTAGGAATGCAGGTCTCAAACTTTATTAAGCGAGAATCAGGTGGTGGCCGGTTTAATGCAACCTGTTCCTTCTAAATTTGTCTAGTGGCTATAATTACACCTCTTCTCTCTGTCTACCCCTATTGGTGACTCAGACGGGAGCCTGCCCAAGGGCTGGGTATAATCTCGAGCAAGCTTCTTCCCTCTTTTCGGTCAGTTTTTTCCTCCCTCCTTATTTTACTTTAGACTCCGAGTTCCCCCTTTTTATTTCTCCCTCTTGCAGCGTCCTCTCTCTATCCCCCTTCACGTGCATCTACCCTCGCAGGCAGCATCATGTGGGTATCCAACTTATGACCTGTTGACAGGCCCTAGTTCCAATGTTTGGGTTTCCCGAGTTCCCGAGTTAACTGACCACTTGTTGATGATGTAGCCGTCCATGGCTGATGTCATGCCGTCTCCTTAATGGGACTCTCGTGTTTGGCACCTGGGCGAGGAAGGCTGGTTAACTTTGACACCGTACGCAACACAGATCGCCCGTTCCATTGGCAAGGCATTTCGGCCATACGGGCGATAATAAGTTCCTGCGCATTATGATTTTTAAAATTTCATCTGCTAATCTTTTAAGGGAAAGAACTCTTACAATCGAAAGCTGATTCATTTCTTAACGAGTTCCTTCCCTTTTCTGTGTTTAAACTGACAATGAGACCGGTTTTCGGCAATAATTTGAAGCGAGTAACCACATGTGCTCTGTCACTTGAGAAATACTAGATTTACTCTTCAAATTACACGCTGAAGAGGCAAATGGCATTGTTTCGCAAATTTACTATGATAAAGTGGATGAAGTCAAGTGTATTTGTGCCTGAAAGACACAAGAGAGTGATTACGAAGAGAAAAAAGAGCGAGCAAGTGTTGTAAACAGTATCGAACAGACTGTGTATAAGAAATGGCGATAACTTTTTGATTTCTTCAACTTCAGTTGTGTTTCCATCAAAGGATTTACAAAATTATGGAACAAGGTCCAAGAAACACGGTAAGAAATGAGTTTTTTTAATTTATTGTAGTTAAATACCAAGTTTAAGTACGTGTGTCATTCCCTGTGTGAGAGCAGGCTACCTTTCGGTCCAGTATCATGATGACAACCGTCATATGGGTGTTTCGGATATACAGACAAAAGATTAGTCCGTGTCATCAGTCACTCACTGTCACAGGTAATGATTGCTAAATATAACGCCTCGCAATCGACAGGTTCGATGTTCACTGCAAGTGGACTGTTACACATCACCAAGTTAAAACCTGCAATTTACGTCTTTGCTATACGAGGAAGTCTAACACTGATGCCCTTTCCTGGTCTAAATGTCACCTGCCGATAACAAACCCTTCAGATAAAGAACCACTCTCCTGTTGCTTGATCTCACACGACGCATGCAGTGACCAAGAACACGGACACCCCCACCACCACCACGACCGTTTCAACCACCACTACCACCACGATCTCCGCCATTAACTACCACCACCGCCACCACTATCACTACATTGCCGAGCAAACCTCTTCTTCTACATGTTAACGTTTAAACACCAGGTTTTCAAAAACGCCGATTAATAAGATAAATTACAAAACTTTAGTAAAGCTAAACATTACATTTCAGGTGACTGGTGCAGGAATATCCGTAAAGAGCTAAGGATTTGTATTTACGAAAGCAAATTGTAGAAACAAGTGGGAGTACAAATGTTTGATGCAGGGGCGAGGACAGGGGAGGGCTTGTTGGGGGGGGGGTGCTTAGGCCCGGTAAAAAATCGAAAGATCACAACAGTTCCCTGTGTAGCTGAGGGTCAGGTTTTGTTTTATCAGTTTGCTCTGGGGTGGTCAACACCGCCGCGTAAAACGAGACAGCGGCGATAACCAGGGTACGTGAGGTCAGCTGACTTTGTTCATGGCTTTACAACGGGCATGTAGTGGTCAGCGATTTACATCCTGTGCGGCTGTGAACAAGGAGATTTAAAACAAGGGAACTGAACCAAGCTAGAACAGGACAAAGACAAAGACAAAGACAAAGACAATCTACATGTTTCGGGGCACTACCCCTTCCTCAGGACGACACAAAAACGACAACAAAAAAACGAAAACGAAGACTAAGCTGCGGTTGATGAGTGGCGCGCAGGCTGGGTCGCAGGAAAATGACCAAGGAACAGGGAGCAAGACGGACCAAAGGGGGGCAACCAATCGCAAGCTGGGTAGGAAAAGGGAGGTAAGAGTGGAGAGTGGCCCGGGAGGAGCGAGAGAGAGATAAGCGAGGGTGAGAGGGCGTCAGTGTGTGAGAGAGTGGGAAAGGGAGGGAGAGAGGGGAGAGAAAAGTAAGGTGGAGGGTGGATGTAGAAGAGAGAGAAGGAAGCAGAGGTGAGAGGCTCAGAAAGAAAGGAGGGAGGGGGAGAGTCATTGTCTGAGAGATCTGAGTCGCCGCTGACCAGGTTTTTTTTAAACAAACGTTTATTTATGCAACAAAAGTACAAAACACTGATACAGCCAAAGGCAGGGCCAGGCAACAAGCCAGTTAATATAAGCCTAGCCCTGGCTAGTCACAAAGTAGGAACACAAATACAAATACATGGCGACGATAGTGAATTAGAGAGGCAAACGGGAAGTACGATAGCGGAAGAGAGTGAGGTGTAGGGAGGGAATATTTACTTCCATTGTATGTCAGCATCAGCCAGTCCAGCGTTGGACTCACAGTCAGTGTCAGGGGCGGAGTTATCGCTCCTAGTGGAAGCGCTCAGAAAGCTTGATGTAGTGTTGGACTCTTTTGGAGATGTGTTCGTTTTCGTCGTCTGTTAGAGACGGACTTCCAAATAAAAGGGTGTCTAAGTATTCTTGATTTAGTGCGGACAGTGTTGTTTTCCTTGCTTCTGCATAACGTGGGCAATCCAAGAAGTAGTGTTCGGCAGTTTCGTGCGGGAAGCCTCATCCACAGGAAGGATGCTCAGTTAAGTGTCGTCTGAATCAGTCCTCGTCATACCCCGACGTAAACAGCTCTTTGCTCTCGCCTGTGTAACAGTGTGGTGGGGTGTGGGCGTCGTTTCTGTGTAGGTACTGTTTGAATACGCGAACGGATGTCGTGTTTTGCATGTTTTCGGGTATGGAATTCCAAAGTACTGTTGTGGACGGGAAGAACGAGCTTCGAAGGTCAGTTTTGAAGGTCGGAACGTGTCTCTCAAGAGGTCTCCGCCTGTGGTAAGGGTTAATGACTCCAACTAAAGGAGGCAATAGGTCAATTAGATATTGGGGAGTTAGACGATTTTGTGGTACATTAATGGTTTGTTTCTTTTACGTCGATCTTTCAGGCTACAGAACCCGGATTCAGCATATAGTTCATCGTGATTTGATCGACGCACGAGCCCTGTGATGGTGCTAAAGGCTTGTAAGTGGAGGTTCTCTAATGTGTTTGCCTGTCTTTGTGTGCAGCTGTCGTAAAGTATATCAGCATAGTCACATATGGGAAGTATGAATGATTTATACATCTTTTCCAGGGTCTTTCTGTTAAGGGTGTATTTATAAGATTTAAAACAGTTTAACATAGGTTTCACTTTAATTCCAATATCGTCTATATGTTCGTTTCATTTGCAGTTACGTTGTAATGTTTTGCCTAGGTGTTTGTGGCTGTCACAATCTTCAAGCTGCTTATTCCCAGACTGAAGGTCGTATGACGGGTTATTTTCACTCTTAATAGTGATCATTTCAGTTTTGGTGTCATTGAATCTTAGTTTCCATGTCTGTGACCAATTCTCAATTTTCATTAAAGTGTAGCTTCTGGATACGAAACCTCCATTCATGAAAGAACACAAATTCAAATATTCTATACACGTTTATGGTGTAAACACTCTACTTTTCTAGCAGGGAGTTATGATAGATTTATTAATAAGCAGATTGTGCGTTTACAAGTAAAGTTCTTGTAGTATTTCTAAACAAGTTTTACTCGTGTTTAAGTTATATCCTTTGTTTTGTTGTTGTCTCATTACTAGTTTATGGTTTTACTTAAACGTTTTCCATAGTTGTAACATTCACTTTTTTCTGTTGACTTATACCTTTACTTTATTTCTTTACTTTTTTATTTCGACTATTTTCTTAGAATCTTGGCCACAATGGAACTGATTTTTGCAAACTACGAGGAAAAAATTCAACAAAGGGCACGGGAGAACTATATTAGTGTGTTCAGAGCGTTTTAAGAAGGAGGATACATTTAGCCTACAGTATTTCCATATCTCACTCATGCATATTTTAAAATATTCTGCTATTTGGAACCTGGTGCCGATTGCGTGCTTATTTGTTTTTAATCTTTATTACCACTACCAGTACTATTTAAGTATTTTCACACCTGCACATTTACTGAATTACCCTGCAACAATGTAAACAATGTAATTGGTTGACTGATTTATGGTGAGTTGATTCCCAAACAGGAGTTGGAAATTCCTATAAATACTTCTTTTATATTCTTCCCACAGTTAAAAGCGATTGACATGATTTGCCGTTAGTGTCTACTATACACTGATCGATGTTTTTTTTTTTATTCCACCGATTCTGATTGACAGTTTGTTAAGGCGTCATATAGATAGATCATAAGGAGTACAAACAATAATGACAAGATCATAAGGAGCGCAAACAATAATGAACATTACTATTAATACAATTAGAAGATTTTAACATCGAAAACGAAAAATCTATCATATCAGTGCGTCGTGTTTTCATTGCGTTCTTTGTGGCGATCGGTGTCTTGAGGTAGACAGCACGTGTGTTTCTTCTCACCATTCCCGGAAGCTAATGTCTCAAATATATGATATAATGAATTTAAATCTTTTCCTCCGTCTTCTATTTCCTCAAAATATAAACAACCCGATAATGAGTCGCGCGATGATTGTCATGAACTCATAGTAAAAAGCTACACTCTGGTCTAGACTAAACTACAGTGCGCCTAGCTTGTCCTTCTGGGGATGACGTCACTACGGCTAATGTGCTTCCTGCTAAGTTTTCCGCAAACTCGGGCGCGGTGGCTATCTGAAAGCTACACGTAAAGTCTGATGTAAGGGTCTGTGCTCGTTCTAGTGGGTTCTAGTTGCCATACGACATGCCCCTGGTTTCATGCTGGATTTTTTTTAACCTCTTCACGTATCTTTCCACGCGTGCACATACCACACCTGCCTCACACCTACACACACTTTCACGGAAACGTGCCATGTAGCTGGCATGACTACAGACGTGTTAGTGAGTTAGCGAGTTACCCTGTGCGATGATGAAACGCTAAAATTAGATCGCTGTGGGATGTGAGGGAGACGCACTTGGGTTTGAACGAGTTAGGAGACTGACGAAGGTCAGAGAAGTGTGCAGACGACAGTAGGTGAAAGACGATGCTAGTAGTATTTATCTGTACCCAATATAAACTAGTAAACAAGCAAGTTTTAAAAGTTAAATATTAAACTTAAAGGTATTTTAAATTAGTAAATTATTAGTTTATGGTAATGTTTGATTTGATGACAATTTCGAAAACCACATTTACATAATTTTTTGTGAGTGTGATCTATTCGTCGACACAGCAGGGAGCTGACCCAACCAGTTATGTAGGAAAATTCCGAATAACGTTATGAATATCGTTTAAACTGTGATACCATCCCATGAAATTCCCATACAGAAATACAAGGGAACAAAGTTCGTTAAAGGGAGACAAAACGTAGATAAGAACTGAAGCAAGTATAGCAGAGACAAGTAGGTTTGTTTCCCCTGCCTTCGTTCTTTTTTTTCTTTTTCTTTTTTTTTTGTCCGGTCTAAAATTTGCTTAGCCGATATTCACACGAGACATACACCATTTGCTCTTCACAGCAAATGTACTTGTTCACTCAGTGATTAGTTTGCGGTGATGGCGACGTTTGGTGACCACGATTGGTGTAGTGTACTGTGACGTCACTGAAATTTCCGACTGCTATAAAGCAGCGAAAGATGCGTGAGCGTTAACTGCCGAAGACACGTGGTTCGATTCTCCTAGTTTTTATCCACCCCCACCTATTTTTATCGGCGTGGGGGTAAGAAAGGTAATAAGGGTGAGAGGAGGAGGAGGTGTAGGGGTGTGTTGGGGGTTCGAGCGGGGTACCAACTGTTTATTATTATTATTATTATTATAATAATAAGCAAGTCACTACCGCTGGTCGTGACGTCACACAGTACACAACTTCCTCGATATAGCCATCACCAGCTCGTTACTACCTCTGCAGCAAGGGTAACCGACAGGTGGTTCCCAAAGGTTTTGTTGTTCTCGCCTTAAAGGTTCCGTTTTTTACTTCTGTTTTCCGAAAAATATTAAACAAGAGTCGCCACCACGAAACAAGGAGAAAGTCGACGCTCCAAGGCACTTCCCTTTCGTCAGGACAGAACCCACAAAACAAACAGGCAAATCACTAGACAAGGCACCTGTCTGTGTGGGAATACTGCGTGGAAAGCATTTTACTGGTGGCAAAACAGTCGCTTATATCTTTGTGTGTGTGTGCGTTCGTGTGCGTTCGTGTGCGTGTGTGTGTGTGTGTGATACACTTAACTCTACTCCGGCCGGCATCCTTATGCTTATAATCGTAAAATGATACAAGGTGGCTTATTCTGGTTGCATGTTGACCAAATATAGTGCAGGTATGTTTGCATGGGTCTGTAGCATTTCAGTCGACGCGTGACCGTTGATAAGACGCGCGCACTTGCAAAATGCTGGAATTATGAACTTACCTCTGAACGAAAAGGTTTGTTGTTCTTGTTTTTCTGATGTATGATTTTTGTTTACTGCTTCCAGATCTAAAGCAAAGGGCTATTCTGTCTGTCTGTCTGTCTGTCTGTCTGTCTGTCTGTCTGTCTGTCTGTCTGTCTGTCTGTCTGTCTGTCTGTCTGTCTGTCTGTCTGTCTGTCTGTCACTTTTAAAATGAACTTATAGTAAGTGTTCCTAACTCCAGAACTCTCCGATAACATCCACGATCCAACTTTGGCCAGAGCATACGATGGCCGAAAACCAAGTTCCAATCAGGTGAGATCAGACACTTATATGTATCGGGAAATAACGGGTAAGGAGTTATAACGGGTTATAAATACACAGGAGAGTGCGGTTGGATTAAGAATATATACGGACGAATTATCCGCATCTTAATTTTATTTGCTATTTTGTATTTTTCAAATTATGGTTAGGTTTCTTCTTTCGTTAGTACTGTGAACTTAACGTGCAGCGTCACACGATGATCCACGATCATCCAGCCTATATATTTCACAATGTCACATGTCACCCCTAGGTTAACACATGTCACTCTTAGTTTAGCCTGTTCGCTCCTCCCTCTCCTGACAGCGGGTAGGCGGACGGTATATCATAAACAGGCTAATAGCTCCGCCCAACCTAGGCTGGCCAGAACTGGTTTGAAGGAGAATAAGGTGGAACCCGTGAACACTGAGCGTGGTGGGCAGGGTACTTAAGCAGGCAAAAAAACGTGATTGGATAGACACGAAAGGACAGTACATGGAGAGAGAGTTAATGTAGGAGGACCACAAGAAGCGGGCACGTGTAGACCAACGGACCTCCGCCCCTCGCCATCTTAGCCAGGACGTCGAAAGAGCTTCAGCTACCCAGCATGCAAGGTAAGTGGTCTTCGTGATGGGCCCCACCCCCTGCAGCCCAATTAGACGCGGGCATCTGGGCTGTCGTACTACGCACCACGCGATGCGCCAGATGGTTTTGCCAACTTCGTGTGCTAAACGCGAATACACTGGGCTGTTATTCGCTGACTACGAGACCGAGTAGTAAGTGACTGTTGACTGCGCCTTATAAGTTCAGGACTGCTCTTACCATAAAACTTATCTTAGAGTCTTGGACTCGGGTTGAATTAAGATAGTTTTATCCTGCCGAAGACAGGAGACGTCACAAGCTGAAGGCCGGGCACGCGCCAAGAGGAGGTATAGAGAGTAGTGCTGGTCGTGGCAGTGTCGTAGCTTCCTTGTTGGTCGTTGAGTAGCTTTGGAAGTGTGTATTTCAGAAGTAGTTGTTTTAGTAGTGACGAGAGTAGGAGCTCTGTTGCAGTTTGCAGTTTGATTTCCCCTCTGGAGTTTGATTATCTTCTTTGTCTGATACCGCGTGGTATGACGTAATCAGGCAGCGTCTTATCCTAGACACGACCACGGTGATTCTTTGTAAATAATCTGTAGATATATTTGATGTTGTCGAGCCAGTTAGTGTTTGAAATATATGTTGAATAACGGTTCGCTACAGTTGTGTCTTTTAAGAGGGTGGGGGCTCTTGAGCTAGTAGTGTTTTGCCTGTGTGAGACTGAGCGAACGTGTCAGAGTAAGAGAATCTTTTCCTTCGGTAGATTTCTCTAGTTATTCACATTATTTCATAGCGTCGTCATCCTTTGGTGTAGAAACCATTGACCTGTTGCAGTAAAGGTTTTGGTGACGATTGCTCAATTAAATCTACATTTACGAGATCACCATAAAAGTTTGTTCTGTAATTCTGAGAAGTCGAGTCCAGTAAGTTAAGGTACGGCCCGCCACGTCACACACAACAACACATAAAAGTAGTGGAATATATGCATTGAGTAAATGAAGATCAAGGCAACGAGTTCACTGATTTCTCCCCCCTGTTGTATTTTTAACATTTTTTTCTACAGGCCCGTGTTCACTCTGTCCAAACTGTGAGTATAAGCCCTACAAACTGTTGATGCCTCCAGTGTACATGTACCTAAGTAGACTGTTCCAGAGGTTCTCAAGTTGTCTTTAGATGTAAATATGACAGCGCTTTCTTTTTTACTTATGTGTCAGCTGTCATGGAGCTTAATATAATGTAATACAATGTAATACAATTATCTGGATAGCTTAAATATTTTGCCTGCTGCTCGATTCATATTCAGTCGTGTACACTTACTGCGTGCTTTGTAAAGGAACGTCAGTAAAGACCCAAGACCTTAAAATTGTTTCTGCTTTTTATTGTTATCAATTTAAAGGTTGACAGTAGCGGGCGCTAAGTATTACATTCTATTTAAATCTTATATTGCATATATCTGTAGATATAGCATCTCCTTAAGGTAAGAAATTTGAAAAGACTATGACATGAAGCATAAAAACTATGACATGAAGCATAAAAAACTATGACATGAAGAATAAAACTATGACATGAAGCATAGGACAGATCTTCAATGCGCTCTCATATTGAGTGCTAAGCATTATTACATCCTTGATACTCTCTCTCTCTGCATAACTGATGTGCTCTACTGAAATTAACGATGCATATCCTTTGCCCATCGTAAGCACATTTGATGTCTGGTTCTCTACAGTTCAAATCTTAAAGCTCTGTTGTAACGAAATTGAGACCTGGCATGTAAGACTAGCGTTGCTTACTTATTATATTTGTGGATGGTTCATGCACTCGAGGCTGGTCTGCTCAGTTCAAGGAAGAAAAATACGTACTGGGGAGGGGGGGTTAACCAACCTGACTGGTCCAAGAGTCAGGGACAGCAGATACTTATCTGTGTATGAACACCTCGTGAAAAATTGAAAAGAGGGTCATTTTGTCGTTTATGTGTGCGTCCGTGCGCGCACATGTGCACGATGTTGGAATTATAAACTTATCTGTGAATAAACAGGTGGGCCATTCTTATTTTTTGACGTTTGATTCTTTTTGTACTTCCAGATCTAGTGCAAAGGGGTATTCTGTAACTGTCTGTCTGTCTGCCTGCCTGTTTGTCTGTCTGTCGCGCGCGCACACAAACACACACACACACAAAGAACACCAAATGTTTCAGGTAGTTGACAAGCGATGATCTAATTATTACTCTTGAATTTTACTTTGTCATGACAATGGTTTTCTCGCTCAAACCCAAACGTTTTCTTTTCGTTTCGTTTAGCAGGTAATTTATTTTCTAAGATGAAATTAAGAAAACTAATCCTAGGACTGTCTACGTCGTGAGTGTCTTGAGAGAAACAGGCATACCGCAGGCCCCGCCCAAACCCTTCAGAGCGTCAGTCATTGTCTGGGTGACTGAAGGTGGCACCTCAATCTTACAGGTTGACACAATACAGTTCACATAGTCTTGCGTGACTGCATGATTTCAGTGAAAACATTATTCATTAGTAAAACGTACAAAAACTTCTGAAGTATCTTTCTTGACAAAACACCTAACTTGGTTACTAATTTGTGAACTAACAGGTAGACGGGAGTGCTTTTTTTTAAAAGGATCCTGTGAACCTGCGAATGTTAAGCAGTCACCTGAGTGATTGCTGTTTTACAAATGAATGGATTTAGTTCATCAGAAAATGCTAATTAGCAGATGGAACAACCACCAGACTAAAAGCTGCAGAAAGATGGCCACCACTGGATTCGAAACAAAACCTAGACAACAAGTCCAATGGTCTGACTGTACTGATTTTTGCGGCCGACGAAGAGTAAGCTCGACTTTGGGCGGTCAAGGCTCAGAGGAGGGAAGGAGGTGGCCTGGCGAGAGGCGGGGATGACCCGCCCCCTCTTCCCCTTCTTCCTATCTGGCAAAGCCGCGCCCGTGAGTATAATTGAAGCCGATTGCTAGTCACGAATCGCCGAGTACCCCAGGTCTCCTGGTTGCTTACTGTAGCCGAGTACGACAGCTATCGGCGACGCGGACACTGAGGGCCATCTGCTGCCGCCGACTCACCTAGACTAGAACTTGTGGAGCAGCACAGAGGCAACTCTTGTCAGTCAGAAAGGACCGTTGCTGGGACGTGGAGCCGAGAGATGTGGTATCTGCGGTAGTCCTGCTCGGCATCGTGAATAAGTGAGTGTACGTACCGTGTAGAGAATTAGCTGACACGATCGTAGCTCAAAGATAGTTGTGAGGAAAAAGCTGTGAACAGTCAGTCGTAAACTAGTTCAGAACCTTCCAAAAGTACACCCCATAACTGTTGGTTAGTGGGTTCGTCCAGTCGGGTCCAGTTAGGTATAGTGAGAATACTTTTAGCTAATGTGACAACTGGACGGTCGCACTCAAAGTAAAGACGCCCGTTTGACGTCATTTTAGTCGAATTGGCTACTGTTGTAGGGAGGACAGACAATTCCTTCGGTAAAGAGTATGGTTCTTGTTTCACTGATGTGAACTATCGGCATTGTAGTTTATCAAATCATCCTGTAAATAGTATATGGATGTAGATAAGTGTAGAATGTCTCTGTGATGCGTGTATAAGAGTGAGAGTGGTGTTGTGGCGCCTAAAGGGGCGTCGGATTCTGTGGAATATTTGCCGCTATGACCCTTCGATGCTATGAGGGTCACAGGCCCGACTTAAGCTATGAAGTTCACAGTAACATAGTTGTATCGGGAACACCTTGGACCCTATGCCTCTGGGCTCCACACCATGTAAAAGCGCAGAACTACTGGAGCCAATCAAATGACGAGCTCTATTTAGGATGTGTAAAAAGCGGAGCCAATCAAATGGCGAGGTATATTTCGAAGGTCTTTCCAGGGGCGGGGGGGGGGGGGAGGGGGGGGGGGGGGGG
>SMGT01015650.1:0-22696 GCA_004794575.1 Lanistes nyassanus | reverse complement strand
TGAGAGACAGGTTCACGGTGATGAATACTGGTAACACGTCCGTTAAACCTTACACCACTGAAGATTTAACATTATCTTACGTTTCTTCATAAGACAAAGAAAAGTTGACACATACTCGCTGCAGAAGCATAAAGTGCTTCTCCCGGCTAGTAATGAATCACTACAATAGCTTGCTATGTAGCTACACGGATGCAGCCGTCATAGTAGAACGTATAGCGTACGGCTAACCGTCGATGATGGATTCGCGACGAGACAACTATTTCGTTTCTCGACACTTTCTTTCCACAACGCTATTTTTCTGAATGAGTTAGGTCTATACGCGAAGACTAACTCCTTCCAGTGACCGCTGAACAATGATCCTACATTAACAGCGCGTCTTGTACTGTTGGAAAACCGTTAACAAGTCTCACAGACTAGTAACGCTTCTGACTCTTCCGTATCTCCAGACCAGAACTGCCAAAATCCGTTTAACCTCCGCCGATGTTTCTCCCGTTCCCCTGGACGACCGAATTCACATTAGCCCATTGGTTTCCGAAACTGAGTCATACGCGATTTTGTTAAAGAACAAATGACGTCTTTCCTCTTATTGCTGCTACGTAAATCTTATGCGTCACTAACGTGTCAACAATTCTATGAATGAAAGGATTCAATACTATGTAAAAAAAAAATGATACAGTGCTTAGAACAGTCGCACTGAAAGAAAACCTTGCGTAACGCAACAATCATCATCATCATCATCATCATCATCATCATCATCATCATCATCATCATCATCATCATCATCATCATCATCATCATCATCATCATCATCATCTCTTTCTACTTGTAACGTGTTATACACCAACAACAACCAGCAGGGATTGTATTTCCTGTTTATAAAAAATAGTCATATAGTACATGGTTTAAATCGGTCGTTATACGGGCGTTTTAATGTATGGAACAGGACCCGTAGAGAGAAATTATGCGTATGTCATCTTTATAGTTACAATGAAGAGACCAATCCTTCGTGATCGGTAGCTAAGTGGGAAAGACGTGGGTTTTCAGTTCAAAGTCGCAGGTTCCATACCCGTATAAGCGTACGATTGTTTAGGAGGATAGGGGTAGGGTTAGGGTTTGATGTTAGGTAGGACTTCTTTTTTCATGTATAAATTCAAGCATAAGTTAATCGGAATGAGTGGCACTCTGCGCATGCGTGTCCCATGTCGGTGGGAACTTCAGACTCGCGAACAGGAAGAGCTAGGGAAGGGAGAGAACCGGCAGCTTTTATAAGAGTAGTTATTTGTTTTTATGATGACGTATGGAGTGAAAGAAGAACTCAAGGATGAAAATATGGGACTCGGTACTTTTTCTGGCAGACTGGTGCCCGGTCGACGTCGACGAAAGTTTGGTGTTTTCCCCAGCGGCCCAGTTTTGTTTCCGTATCCCGGACAACACGTCCGCCACCTGGGAGGGCAGCAAAGCTGCGTGCATGAAACAGGGGCTAACCCTGGCTGTACCTGACACCCCAGTAAAAATGAGAGTCCTCCTTAATATCATTTTGACGATCCCAGGTGAGCAATTCGTAGAAAAAAGAAAAGATTGTAGCACGTTATTAAAGCGCTCTAAAGAATAAAAAAACGCAATTCAAAATGTCACTATAGTAAAATTGGTGTTCTCACGACAAACATCACAGCAAAGTATACGGAGAGTCTTTACCCTCTAATAAGAAAGGATGACAGAATCTTATGAAAACTTTGGGGAAGGTATATAACTTTATCCAAACTGTGGGGAGGATGATATAACTTTATCCAAACTGTGGGGAGGATGATATAACTTTATCCAAACTGTAGGGAGGAGGATATAACTTTATCCAAACTGTGGGGAGGATGATATAACTTTATACAAACTGTGGGGAGGAGGATATAACTTTATCCAAACTGTGGGGAGGATGATATAACTTTATCCAAACTGTGGGGAGGAGGATATAACTTTATCCAAACTGTGGGGAGGAGGATAAAGCTTTATCCAAACTGTGGGGAGGAGGATATAACTTTATCCAAACTGTGGGGAGGAGGATATAGCTTTATCCAAACTGGGGGGAGGATGATATAACTTTATCCAAACTGTGGGGAGGATGATATAAATTAACCAAACTGTGGGGAGGAGGATATAACTTTAACCAAACTGTGGGGAGGAGGATATAACTTTATCCAAACTGTAGGGAGGATGGTAGAGCTTAATCGAAACTCCTGGCAGTGACCGATAAATTACAACCGTAGTCAACATAACAGATTGTTTAAAAAAATAATAAACATTGTACGAACACCGCTACGCGACTACCCTGGAACGGGACGGCAAATGGAAAATTAGGGCGCTTGCAGATAGGAAGGGATACAGTACTAAAGAGGAGGCGTGGGTGGGTGGGGGAGAGGGCAGAACTATCCCCACTTACCATCTGACTGCAGATACTAGACTGGTGGGCGTGTCAGTGCATGGTTTTGGGTTCCCCCTCCATAAAGCGAAATCACTGACAGGTGGAAGCACTTTTCCATTTTAAAATTAGTAAAGTGCTCAGAAGGAATCCTCGAAGGCTTGTAAATTGTCGTTGCAAGCAGAAGAAAATGCGTGATCTGCAGTCGAGGTCCGTACCCAATACCCTTAGCGTCGCGTTGTCTCTACCCTGTAGACCATCCCTTCAAGACTAACTGGCATTCGTCTGTAAACTGAATATTTTCTATTAAAAAAATCTGACAGATTCTTAGACTGGTAGGTAGTAGTACATATTGCTTGTACACATCGTGACCATACTATAACGGTACCAACAAAACAGAATGGAACACCTCAAATGACTATTTTTTAGATACTGCCTTGATAAGAGAAACAATTTCCTATATACTTAGAGCCGTTTACAATTAAAGTATGTATCATTGCGTATTATGCATGTAAAGATAAATTTCGAAGTATAGTATGTGCATGAGATCCAGAGAACGATACTTATATCGGAAACTTCGTGTGTGCCAGCGTGCACGTGTGTGTGTTGAGTTGTGTTCGCGCGGATGAGTGCGACGGCTTGAGCTACTGTGTAAGATGTGGTGCTGTACAAATATGTATTTATTAAACTACTTTCATCTTAGAAAAGTTCAGTCATAACTTGCTGTATATAATACATAAATGTAAGTCGCCATGTTTTGTTTCTTCAAATATCGAACGGCTGTTTTGCAAAAGGGGACTCACACAAAGAGTTCTTCATCGGCGCTTCTCGGCCTACGAGCAACCTTTCCGCCAATTGGGACGAAAAACCTGAAACGTTTGACTGGATCACCGGTACCCGCATTCCTGAAGGTTTTCTAAAGCTTTTCTGGGCTAAAGACAGGCCCAACAACCAGGACGGCGTCCAGAGCTGTTTGACGGTAAGTTGTAAGTGTAAGTAGGACATGCAGGGTATATAGTGAACGACATCCGTAGGATAGGTCAGTCTCATTCACCCCTCGCTTACACCGCGTTAGTTGCTGCAATTCGTGGTATTCCACTGTAAATGTCTAAATAGAAGTGTGTGTGTGTGTGTGTGTGTGTGTGTGTGTGTGTGTGTGTGTGTGTGTGTGTGTGTGTGTGTGTGTGTGTGTGTGTGTGTGTGTGTGTGTGTGTGTGTGTGCGTGCGTGCTTGTTTGTGTGAGAGAGAGAGAGAGACCGCGCGCGTGTGTATTCATGCGTTTGGGTGTTTTTGTGCTGGTGTTTGTGGATTGATAAATGATGGACTGAAGAACGTACGGAGGGACAGACGCAGGGATGAAAGAATAGATGGATTGATAGAGTAGATAGATAGCACCCGGTTTCGCATCTACTGAATACGAGATATGCATTCATTTCGGCCTCCTCATTAGGGGTCGTAGCATGCCACGCTGCAGTCTGCATAACGCTACAGGCTTATTGAATAAGGAAGAAAGAAAAAAAAAACCCCAACAATAACACCTTCTCTAACCCCCACCCTGACACCAAAAAAAGGATGAAAAATGTTGTAATCGAGTTTGGAAACCCTAAATTTTAATTCCAAAGCCCAATGGTCTAACCATTTTCATTTTAACCATAACAAGTTGCGCGGCTCGAAACGTCACCGTGCACCTTCTTATTGCTAGAACGAACACAGTCGAGCGCAGACTTAACTTTCAGTTCCTAAAACCTACACTCTAGCCATTGAGCTCCAGAGCACTACGGTATCTTCTTTTCATTCTAACCAAAACTAACTGCACGTGCTGAAACGCCACAGTGCAGTTTCTTGTCCCTACAATGAATACAGCCTGGTGACCAGTACGTAGCCGAATGGCCAAAAGCGTTGGGTCATTGACTGAAGATACAGGGTTCCATTTTCGCGTCTTCCATTCAGCTTTCCATTTTTTCCCCCACAGCCTCGTAAAAGTCCGTCTCTCTTCAGCGTGGCATGCTACGGACCCTATTGAGGAGGCCGAAATGAATGCATTATCTCGTATTCACTAGATGCAAATCGGGTGCACCTTGATAGATACATAGAGTGCTATAGCCGATTGGTTTTTCTTCTAACAGATTGCGAAAGACCTTGGGCCCTTGCTGAACGATTTAGAATGTGATGAGCGACAGCATTTCATTTGTGAAAAAACACGTGATTAATTAACGATGCCAAAATAGAGCATATCTTTGGCGTGTTTTGTCAAATTATGAGCCAGACTTTTCTGAAATTATGAAGAACCTCATTTTATGTAGTGCAAGAAAGAATGTTAGTCTACAAACTGGCACGCAAAACTAAAGTTAATGCGCAATACTTTTCCTCTACCGACAAAAGTAGTATTTTAATTATGTAGTGATTCCAGGACGGGGTTAGCTATTTTTGGCAGAGCTACCCTGTGCTAAAAATATGTGAAAGGCGATAGACCTAAAAAGAATATTTGTCACCGTTTAAAACATTGTTGTGATGGTTCTTTGTGAGGAAGTACAGAACGCATCTATCTATTATTCATTTACAAACCAGGCTTTAGTTTCAATGTGTTTTTTGCGAAAACTGTTTATATCAGGTAAAAACGTTTGCATAATTTGAAAAGCAAACATGAATTTTAAATAAAAGTTTTTGCTCCTATTGTTGTTCTTTTTTCTCTTGTTGTCTTCTGCGTAGCTTCTTCGAAGAGAGAGGGAGAGGAGGGGAGGGGAGGGATGAAGGGGAGAGGGACAAAAAAGAAAGAAAGAAAGAAAGAAAGGAAGGACGGAAAGAAGTAATGTAGAAGAAGGAAAGGAAGAAAGAAAGGGAGAAAGGAAGGAGGAAAAGTAGAAAGGAAGGAAAGTAGAAAGGAAGGAAGGAAAATAGAAAGAAAAGAAGAAAGGAAGGAAGGAAAGTAGAAAGAAAGGAAGAAAGGAAAGTAGAAAGAAAGAAAGGAAAGTAGAAAGAAATAAAGGAAGGAAGAAAGGAAAGTAGAAAGGAAGGAAGGAAAATATAAAGGAAGGAAAGTAGAAAGGAAGGAAGGAAAATAGAAAGAAAGGAAGGAAGGAAGGAAGGAAAGTGGAAAGAAAGGAAGGAAGGAAGGAAAGTAGAAAGAAAGAAAGGAAAGTAGAAAGAAAGAAAGAAAGGAAAGTAGAAAGAAAGAAAGGAAGGAAAGTAGAAGGAAATGAAGGAAGGAAAGTAGAAAGAAAGGAAGGAAGGAAAGTAGAAAGGAAGGAAGGAAGGAAAGTAGAAAGAAAGGAAGAAAGAAGGAAAGACAGAAATCTTTAAGGAATAAAATCTGGAAGATTGTAAAAAATTGAAAGAAATCATTCTCACTCGTCACCAATACACTGTTTTGTCGTTCAGTGATAACGCTTTTGTACAAATCTTCGCCGACGTATGAAGGTGTCAGAGACAGCGAATGGTAAAGACTGGGCTGGGCTGCATGAGCTTGCATATATCTTCCCGTGAGGTTGACAAAGTCTTCGTAAATAAAACGGCCTGTTCTGACTCTATGTATTTTGCGAACACCTTCACCTATGGCAAGAAAATACGAATTTCAAATAACCCCCAAGGTTTACTTTCTTGTATTTTCACCTTGTCACCTTTTAATTCTCTTTATTGTCCATATTTCTGTGGTAGTAGTAGAGGTGATATAGGAGTAATGTTGGTGATGGTTCTGGTGGTGGTGCTAGAGATTACGGTGGTGGCCTGGGTGGTAGTCTTCGTTGTAGTAGTAGTAGTGGCTGTTATTGTTGTTCTGTTGTATAATGTACATAGATGTACAGGGAATAAGAACTAAAAATGTATTGATATTGTGTATACAAACTGTTTCTCATTGAAGGCTAACTGCGTGAAAAAAGAGCATTAAAAAAAAAGTCTTTGCAATAAACTGTCTTCCTAAATCGGTCACTTTATTCTCTTCCTGTCTATAAAAACGCTATTTTTAGAATACTAGTAAAACTGTACAATTCTCACAAAACATCCGTGTATGAGTAGGCTACTAATTACATATGCACACTGAACTTTATACTTAATACTTAGAACAGAGCTGAAAGATGGAGTGAAGGAGAAGAATAAAAAGAAGGGGTGGGGGGAGAGGGAAAGAGAGAAAGTATTCTCTCACGAGGAAAGAGGAAAGGGGAAGCAAATGGAGAAAGGCGTGCGTGCGTGCGTGCCTGCGTGCGTGCGTGTGATTTTGCAGAAGATGAACTGTTAGAAGGAATAGAACAGTATCTGGGACTATCCTTTACTGTAGCGTCTAAACAAGGGCTGCCTCCCAACAATCACGCTAACACCAATCCAGAAGTTTCTTACAAACCGATTTATTCTACGCGAACGATCAGTCAAAAAATTTAATGTATGCACAAACATACAGGTCCCAGCGTCAGTAAACTAGGCAACACGGATTTCTCAGCCAGTGAGAACAAACCTTTCTTTGCCATACTTTCGACAAGATCAGTATAAACGTGCTAAAGGTGAACTTAATTTAAACGAAGGCGAGAAACACAGACAACCCTTTCCATTTCGTCGTTCGCTGTGGGCCCTGGCTCTCCAGCCAGAAAATTGTTCTTGTGACTCTGGCAGTTGAAGTGATTTGTTTCGTTCATAAATGGTAATATGGATGTGTAGACCTAACATTTGAATCACCTGTGCAGGTATCCGAGAAAACCATATGCGTAAATGGTTGACACCTACGTTATTACCATTGTTTTCAATATATATATATATATTTTAACACACACATACACACATATATAAATATATACACTCAATCACTTGTGAATTATACGGGCACACCAAAAGCGTTAACAGTTAATACTCTATGATATTACCCATGTTTTCAACGAACGTACGCACACATACACATACACAAACGCACACGCACACACACGCACACTTATACACGACCCGTGTGCACACTAGAACTGTGAGCCATCTGTGTAGATTAATGTATGCCAGTGGATTTAAGACAACGTTGTCAGTAAGCTACTTTTTCACAAATGAAAGAACCCTTTTCATAACAGGGCCTGTCGTTCAGCAGGTATCCGAGAGTTCTCATGATCTGTTGAAAAAAAAAAAGCATTGAGTATCCCTCTGTCAATAATAATATCCATGATTAATCGAGTAAAGGTCGGGGGACAGACTTTAAGAAAAACTGCGTACAGCAGCTCCATTTTCTTCAATTTTTGTTCACTATTCCGTATCAAACTAAAATTACCGCACTGGAAAAGAAAAAAAGTACAATGAAGTTTCTGGTCATACAGTTTGATCTCATTATGTAAGCTACAGCCTACCTGTAAACAGTTCTGATCCTGGCCGTAGTTGTTGGGCTGATTAGAGCTATAGAATGGCCGTAGAAAGAGTTCGTCAATGCGGGTGCCATTGACCCAGTCAAAGGTGGCAGGACTTTCCGTCCCCTTGTCACGAAGATCCTTCAGAGGACGAGAAGCGCCGATGAAATAGCTTTGGAAACTTCCCCCTTTCGGAGAGAAACTTGCAAAATTATCAGAAAGAGAGGCCAAATTAACATTATGTGTAACATAAAGAGGCATATATATATATAGACGTTGGCCCTATCCCAAGATAAAGGGTAGATCTATTCCACGAGAGTCATTTCTATCCCTAAATTAGTCAATAGTTTTTACAATGATTGACTTCCTCCTAACTGATTTTTAAAAAAACATTTTGCTCTACGAATAAGGAAGTATCAGTCCAAAAGGCTAATGTACACAGATTAACTTGAGGACAGAACCTCGCATTTTAAATAATGGGTTCTGTTTATATTTTGAACTGTCATTTGCTAATTACCGCCAAAATATTGCTGTTAGCCAAGTACGCGACACTCAGCACGAATCGGACCTCGTGTAAAGCCTTTCAGTCTTTCCCAAGCAGGAAAACATATAAATGATAGAATATCATTATGAATTTCTGACACCAGCGTCTTTAAACTAAGAATATTCTGTTGTGATCGATACAGTCGTACATATCTGTTACTTTCTTTTATGGACTATATACGTGGGTAACGCGTTTTTGTCGCTAAGACAGGTAGCATCGTGCGTTCGGATCTTCCTTTTCATTCCTGCATCACCTGTTGCTTTCTTTTTCTCGGAATGTAGCCCCAGTATATTAAACCCGTTCCCTGTTTAGGGATTTCTAAAATTTAGCATTTACATAGTATTTATTAGTATTTGCAGTAATACTTGTCCTTTCCTACCGTTTCTTCTCTATATTCTTTCAGGTTGGTTGGTTATTGGTTTGCCGCCGCAAGCTGAGGACGGTCCACTATGGGGGAGGGGTTACGGGGTCGTATTACTAACATATGGACTAACATATGGACTGTATGAAAGAACCACCAAACTGATAGCAGCAGTAAGATGGTCAGTGCAGACAGGCAGTTTAAGGGGAGATGGCCGAACGGAGTTTGCACAATGCATAACTCCAGAAACTAATCCTTGGCCACACTAGGATTCGAACCAGCAACCACAGCTCTACCAACTGAGCTATCCAGGCTACTACGGTTTTTTCGGGAGTTTTTTTGTTTTGTTTGTTTTACTAGTCTTTTGACAAAGTCTGGTTCAGACAAGTCTGCATTTTGTCTGGATAAAAATGTGTTGCTTTGCCAGCTGTTTACTTCTCACCTGGCGCCATCGAAACTGCACTTAAGAGGACCTTCATTTTGAGGATCGTGTCCGGCACCACTAACGTCAGCCTGCGCCGGACGCATTCGTCTCTGCTTTGTGACCAGTTGGCGTTCACGTTGTTGACAACAAGAAAACAAAAGTGGGCAGCCGGAGAAAGCAGAAAGCCGTCATCGACTGGACACCAACCTGCCGGAAAACCGCTTATTTGTAAACAAAGCATGTGTGGATTTTTAAAACTAGATACTAACTTCCGAGGTCTCCCTGTGTGGCACTGCTGCTTGTAAACTAGTAGAAGCAGGCCTTAAGACTGTTTTCTTATTTCTTATTTTCCGTGAGACTGACTCTGTGTGTGTGTGTGTGTGAGGGTGTGTGTGTGTGTGTGTTTGTGTTATGTGAACACCAGCATGTTATCTTTCTTTACCTCTGGGTTTTGCTGAAATAGCAAATTTACAATGGGAAAAAGAGTTATGAAACCCGTCTCAATAATAGCAACATGAGCCTTTCCATCACTTTAATCATTTCACAAGGATCGCTGTTGAACTGGTTTACTCTGCAAAATTTATTTTTCTTTTCCAGAATCCCAAATCGATCATCCTGTCTGCGTCACTGGCAACCGACGCCATTTTGTTTTTCACGCTTTTTCATCAGCTTCAGCAAAGTCATGGTCGAAATGTAGGACCGATTATGCAGCTAGACACTGAAACCTATCTGGTTTTATGCCGTTAACAAAGCCGATAATCCAGACCTGTTGCAAAATGCACACTTTAGTCTATTCGTGGAACCGTGCAGCACACTTTCTCCAGTTCACCTAGCTGGGAACGGGTAGCAAGAAAGAGGAAGAGGGCACCCCCCTCACGATGCTGGCCCAAAGATAAAAAAAAAACAACTGAGGTCCCACACACCCCCACTTCCTTGTGACCTAAACCGCAGGTCACGGGACAAGATTCGCCTTTTCCCTTTACCTCCTAAATGCTCCAGAGAAGGTTAGACAGAATGCTGTACAATGCTGGAAGATAGATAAAATGAAAATAACCACGGCTACCTGTGATGTTATCCCAGTCGCCTTGTATCTCCCTGTACAGGTAGCTCGTGTCGAGTGACGCAGAGAAATTCAGTAATACGTGCTGCCCTTCGTACAGTTCGCAAGTTTCTTGTAAATCGTTTATCACAAAGCTGGAACACCAGTTGAATTTAGCGCACGCACGAGCACAGGAGGTGGGGGTAAGATCAAAGAACGTCATGGTACGTGTTTGGTTCCTTCCCGTGATGATTTCGTCTTCTCTCACGCGTAGCCAAGCCGCGGGCAGACTATCAGTGGCTCTGTGGCATGTAGGAAAATTAGACAAATAATGTGCATGTGAAGCAAACAGAGTGTGGATGGCTGGAAAGAAAAGTTGCACAGAAAGATGTATCCGCTTATTTCTACAAACTGACTCTTTGAAAATGAATATGGATTAAAAACAAATTGATAATTTTAGGGACTTTTTTTTACAACGTCTGTACAGAGTTGCAGAGGAAGAGTCGATGCTAGAGAAAAACAGGCAGAGGGAGGGAGTGGGGGACAAATAAATAACTTTATGTGACTGTGATCATCGAAATTGTACAGAGAGACCAGTTCTGAAGTAAATCATTTTCACACTCACCCAGTAATAATTGTAGATGAGATCATGAGTGCCAGAGAGGAAATAGCCGAAACAAAATCTTTCACATCCATATCTTGCAACTTCGGCAGTTGGGTGGGTAGGTATTTGTAGCACAGTGCCTCCACCTCGTGGGGTGGATGGGGTCTTATTACTAAAGTATGTGCTGAACGAACCACCAGCCTGATAGCTGCAGTAAGGTGGCCAGTGCGGAGAGGCAGTGGGGGATGACAGAATGGTGCCTGCACAATGCTAAACTCCAGGAAGTAACCCTTGGCAAGTCCTGGAATCGAATGGGCAACCTTCCACACGCTAGTCCCCAGCTCTACCGCGTAGCTCTTCAGGCCTCTTTCCTCGGCATTAAGACAAAAGGATTGGCTTTTATAACCGCAAGAGCAGCTTTTTGTCACAGCCAAGTTTGATCCGGACTATGCCCGCCATAAAAAGTGGAAAGTCTGCCAAGTTTATAATTTCAATCGATTTGAGACAAACGGTAGGCCTAGTTTATGCGGCCTTCACACTATCTGACTAACGCAAGTGAAAACATCGCTTGAAAAAGACTCGCCGACAGTTCCCAGGGAATCAGGAAAGTTGTATAAAACGGATTCTTCGTTCTGTCTTATTATGGAGGAAAGAAGATCAAACCTTTTCATGGGAACGTTGATAAACTAGCAATTAATTTTATCTCAGGTAACTGGAATTAATCTTAATCCCTTTCCATTTTTAATTTGTGAGAGAGATTTCCTACCCACCCGCACCATTTTCTCCCCCTCCCCCCAGAAAAAAGCTTACCAGCTGCTTAGGACTTCAAAATATAGTTTTAATCTTACTAAATAACTTTGAAAATGCTTTCAGAAAGTTTATTTATTTCCTCCTATAAATATTTGTCCACCCCATTCTGGACAATCAACATACAGGTAACATTTGTGACAAGCAAATATTTCGGGCGTGACTACGAGTGTGCATGCGTGTATGCGTGTGTATGAATGAATATTTATGTATGTGTGTATGTCTAAGTAACCGTGTATTTGTGCTAGAGCGCCCAACGACGGCGTATCGCAAACGATATTGCGGAAGAAATTCGCTACTGTGGCCGTCGTATCGGATGGGGTTATTCGGAGACATTTTACAATTTTTTAAGGGACGTAACTGGTGTTTTCTTAGGGCGAAATAAATTTTTAAATCGAGTTCCTTCCCTTTGACCGCACGAAACACGACTTCTTCTAAACTGTCATCTCGAAATCTTGTTTGGTAGTTTGCCAGACGATCGCGCCACCATTTTGCTGCATGCACTTTGATACCCTTTTCAACGCAGCGTTTTGCACACTCTGGATGAATTTCAGGTTGGAATCGTTTTCTTTCAGCCTCCGTTGGAATTATGTTTTTATCTGTAGTAGATTTTTTCTCCATTTATTATAAGATACATAGACACAACAAGGAGGTCATGGCGGAAGAAACCGAGGTACGTGAGTGAGTACGTCTAACACCAAATAGTAAGGACTGTTTAAGTTTTTCAGTACGACTGTATGATTACTTTGATGTTCACAAATATATCTTTCGAAATACGTAAAGCAGATTATTGGTATTTATGGTAGTTTGGAAGCAGCATTAATTTCAATGGTGCTGAAATATGTGACCCTTGCGACCGCACTGGCAGTAAGTCTGAGAACCTATGACGTCTTTGAAGGCGTCCAGTCTGCGACCATTGTTAATGAAGACCTGATTTTCAAACAAGTAGCAAAACACGGTCTAAGCAGCGAACTTCTCTTTCAAAACTCACTTTAGAAGTCCGTGCGAAGACATTGCTGAGATTGTCTGCGAGAACAATTGCTACTTTCAGTGCCTCGCGTATAGTGCAGCAAACAGTAGTGTGGTTGCACAGGTAAGAACTGATTTTTGTCTACACAGGTCTACCAAAGACAGAAAACAGATATTCGCAGCAAGAAATTTGGATCCGAACGGAAAGGAAATAAAAAAGGAACGAAAATAAACTAAGAAAGTAAAAAATAATCCAAAGAAAGAAAGGAAGAAAGAAACCAAGGAAGGAAAGTAAGGAAAGAAACAAACAAAGAAAAATAAAGAAAAAGAAAGAGAAAGAAAAATAGTGAGAGAGAAAGAAAGAAAGCGAAAGAAAGAAGGAAGGAAAAAGAAAGGACGAAGGAAGGAAAGAAAGTAGAATAAAGAGACAAAATGAAAGTGTGAACATAATGAAATTCTTTCGTGTTATAATGAGGCCAAATACAAACCCTGGAGTAGCCAATGCGCAAAATTCTGGGCTTGCGGGTAGTTGGGGTGTTGGGAGGAGGGGGCGGGTCATGAGAGCATAAGACAACACGACATTGCACACAAATCGATATTAGCACAGTTAAATAAAATCACACTCATTCAGACACATTAAAGAATAAATGAGGTTGAGAGGAGTATGTGGGATTTTCGGCTCAGATCATTGATACGTTTCTTTGTAATGTTACATTAAACAAACTGAACTGTAATTACTTTTTCAATACTTCTTTCGTACTGGCTTCGTTGTGTTCTCATCGCCCTGCCACAAAATCCTTTTTTTTTTGGGGGGAGGGGGGTTGTAGAAGAGAAAATTACCAAGCCTGTATAGGCAAACTTACCGCGAGATGTTAAACAGGAACCACTCTGCTGTAACCAGTTTCTTTTGTTCTGTGTTGATTAAGTTTGTCTTTCTATGAGTTACGCTGAGACCGAGTGTCCAAAGCGATTTATTGTCCCCCGTCAGCCGACAGAACATTTTCTCGCGCTTCTCCAGCGCGAGTTTTCGAGTGTCAGGACATGCTCTATAAGTTCAACAGACGAGGGTTACCTTAGCGCGTTTTTAACCTGTTTGTCACTTGGTGCCCGACTCCTGGAGTTTCATCCCTCATGCTTACAGAATATTTTGGCCCGAGCTGTTCCAGCTCTGATTTTTGGGCGTGTGTGTTGGGTTGGCTGATTGGCTGGATTTTTGTTTTGTGTCCAGCTGCAGACTAAGTGCCCATCGGTACGGTGTTGCTTAGGGAAGTTATGTGCTGCCACACGTGGGACTGCTGTGGTAATACAGGCTTCAGTCCCACCCAGTCACATTATACTGACACCGGGCCAACCAGTCCTTCCTGCCAGGCGTCTGGCAGGGGAGCTATTAGATTGTCATTTTTTTAGTCTATGACTATAAGCCGGGGTACGAACCACCGACCTCCCAACTCAGAAGCAGACGCATTAACCGCTAGACACCGAGCGCCTGGTGTATATACAACTGGCGAACATCAGTGTGTGTGTATGTGCGCGCGCGCGCGCGCGTGTGTGTGACGACACTTCATTTTTACCGAAACAGTCAAAACTGGTAGCCATCTTGTTTGACACATGACGCACACCGACAACTGCCTGAAAAGTGACATCAGTGATGACGCATACAGAACCATGACGCTGTACACGTGGTCAGACGTTTGTACCACGTAATCAGGCGTCTGCCACGTGCCTAGAAGTCTGTCTGCTACGTGTCAGCCCATGCAGTATAAAAGCCCACCAGGATGCAAGACAACCAGTCTTTTAGACAAGACTTCTTGCCTGCAAACGAGGTCGCTTTGTGTTGGGTCGCTGACTTGGGGGTTCGGTTGGTTTGTGAACAGTCCGAGGGTCGGTTGGAAGGCGTGTGCCATGGATAACACCATCAAGGACAACAAGCACACGCACAAGGACTAGCACAGGCACAAGGGAAACAACAAAATAAAAAAATGTAGCTGTGTGAAGGAGGTTGGTGAGAAAGTATAAGCCGACCCTCGTGCTGACCAACTGACCTCCCAACTTACCAACCGAACACATCTCTAAAATCAGTCCTAAAAAATAGTAGGGTAAAAAAATCCCCTTTAAACCTTTCCACTAAATGGTTCATCAAAAATACTAAGGTAAAAAAAACTTCTGGGGTAAAATTCCGTTTTAAAACATTTCGTCTTACAACCCCTCTTAGATATATAAGAAAATTTTGTCACCAGCGTGTGCTGGGTTACAATATATTTACTCTCTGTTTAAAACCTCTCAGTGAAAATCTTAATAGGGACGTTTACTGTTTCCCCTAAACAAAAATAAATCAACCATGAGAGATCCTTATGATTTAGTGCTCAATAATTGATTATTTGTTATTATTAGCCTCTCCTCAAGAAAGGTTTTTAGTGTAATTGGGATCTCAATTTTCTTGCAAGTAGACTGAAGTCGAAAGTTCATGCCATCAAACCAAGACCCAAGAGTTTCGTCCAACAACACTCATTGTTCTACCGCAATCCTAACAAAGCAACAGGATGTACAGTCCATGACGGGTTCGTGTACACTGTACGTTAATAGTTCCTTGTGTTTATCTATTGACAAACAGATCTCGGGCAGAAAAGTACGCTGAGCATAGGCAAGTACGTAGGTAATAGTAAAGTCTTTTCTTTCACCTTGCGATTAGTTCGCACTATGACGGGGCGGGTCCAACTACTAAGCTATGTAATGAAAGAACAATCAGACTGATAGCTCCAGAGAGATGGCCAGCTTGCACAGGTAGTTTATTATTCAGGGGATGGACGAATAACAGTTTACACCATGTTTAACTTCTAGAAATATTCCTTGACCACTTCTAGATTAGAATCAGTATTCTTTCACACAATAGTTCACAGGTCTACCTGCAGATCTTTCGGGCCCTCTGGAAGTAAGCCAAGGACACATAAGCAGTTCTAGCTCTATACCCATCTATGTTGTTGTGATCTATATAATGGTAAAACCACGCGACATGCAGAAACGTCTTTATGCAACGCTCAAGCTAAGATTTGAAATTTGACCAGAGCTTTTTATTGCTGTAGTATGAGAATGTTCATGAAATGGGATTCTTCATGTGTAACTGTGCTGCGCTCGCCTTTCAATTCATTGTTACAGACTGCTTTGTGCTGTGAGAAAATGGTTGATGAAGTTATTGCAAGAACTAGAATCTTCGGGGAGTTTTGTACACATATTTTATTTATTGGAGATTGGAGTGTGAGTGACTGATTACCACTCCTTCCTTTCCCTTTCATCTAAAATATACCATCACTGCTTTTCTGTAGGCACCAGTTTGCGAACGAGAACAAAGATGAACGTGAACCAAGAAAAAAAAGAGCAAAACCACGATACCTTACGACCGGACAGTTATCGTGCTGTCATCAATAACACATTAACTGAAACAAACAAAAACAAAAGGAATCAGGTCATTCAGGTCATTCGCGTAGTTAAATGCGACACATGACACACATTGCCAATTGCCTGAAAAGTGACATCAGTGATGACGCATACAGAACCATGACGCTGTACACGTGGTCAGACGTCTGCCACGTCCCTAGAAGTCTGTCTGCTACGTGTCAGTCCATGCAGTATAAAAGCCCACCAGGATGCAAGACAACCAGTCTTTTAGACAAGACTTCTTGCCTGCAAACGAGGTCGCTTTGTGTTGGGTCGCTGACTTGGGGGTTCGGTTGGTTTGTGAACAGTCCGAGGGTCGGTTGGAAGGCGTGTGCCATGGATAACACCATCAAGGACAACAAGCACACGCACAAGGACTAGCACAGGCACAAGGGAAACAACAAAATAAAAAAATGTAGCTGTGTGAAGGAGATTGGTGAGAAAGTATAAGCCGACCCTCGTGCTGACCAACTGACCTCCCAACTTACCAACCAAACACATCGCTCAAATAAATCGTAAAAAATAGTAGGTTAAAAAATACTAAGGTAAAAAAATACTAGCGTTAAAAAAATTCTAAGGGTAAAAAACTTCCATATTAAAACCTTCCCTCTTAAACCCCTCTTAGAAGACGGAAAATTTTGTCACCAGCGCTTGCTGGGGTACACTATATTTACTCTGTTTAAAACCCCTCTCAGTGAAAGAACTGATTCTGAGCATTTTTAAGTCGTAATAGGGACGTTAACTGTACCTCCTCAACCAAAATAGATCTTAACCATCAGATGTCCTTATGATTTAGTGCTCAATGATTGAGTATGTATTATCGATTGTCTCTCCTCAAGAAAGGTTTGTACTGTAATCGCGGTATGAATGTTCTTGCAATTTGAATGAAGAGGTGAAAGGTCACGCCATGAACCCAAGACCCACGAGTTTCGTCCAACAACACTCATTGTGCTACTGCGATTGTAACAAAGCAACAGGATGTACATTCGGTGACGGGATCATCCACACTGTACGTGAATAATTTGCTGAAGTTTATCTACTGCCAAAAGATCTCGGGTAGATAAGTACGCTGAGCATAGGCAAGTAGGCAGGTAGAGTCTTGTCTTCGAACTGGCTATTAGTTGGCACTGTGACGCAGCGGGATGCAATAAGTAAGCTATGTACTGACAGAACCACTGTGTGCGTGCGTGCGTGCGTGGGTTCGTGTGGGGGGATATGGAGTGTGTGAAATGCATGTGTGTGGGGGATGTAAAACTGACCATTGAAAGAGGACCTAGGAAGGATGATATACAGTAATACACATGTAGAACAACTGATGACGTTTGCGATACTGCTGAGATATTATAGTTATACAGATCTGCGTATCTCTTTGTGCAAGTTTAGTTACAGCTTCCTTCTCACCCACAAGTAAAGTTTTTATAATCTTATTGGAAAGGAAGTTATTCCTCTCCTTGTACCATGTTATGATTTTTGCGGCTCATTGCCTCAAGCAATCAGGAGAAAGCGCTTAGAGGAACGAGTGAGAGGCGAATTTAACCCGCCCCCACCCCTTTCCCGGTTGACCCCGTAACCCTGAACAGATGACCGCTGAACCCACCACCCCGAACGGGCGGACAGCCCATTCGCGACCTTCTGGCAAGTCCACGCCCGGGAGTATAAAGCCAGCTGATTGCTAGTTGTGAATCGCCGTTGGTTGGTTGGTTGGTTGGTTGGTTGGTTGGTTGGTTGGTTGGTTGGTTGGTTGGTTGGTTGGTTGGTTGGTTGGTTGGTTGAGCTCCGGACTAGCAGGTGAAAGGTTGCTGGTTCGAATCCCGGTGTAGCCAAAGATTATTTCCTGGAGTTATACATTGTGCAAACTCCATTTGGCCATCTCCCCGCACATTAAACTGTCTGTCCGCACTGGCCATCTTACTGCAGCTATCAGTCTGGTGGTTCTTTCAGTCCATAGCTTAGTAATAGGACCCCTCCACCAGTAGTGCGAAATCACCACACGGTGGAAGCACTGTCCTTCTAAATAACCAACCAACCAACCTTGCCGAGTACATCGAACCTCATGGGGTAGCTGACACGATCGTAACTCGGAGGTAGTTGTGAGCACGTAGCTGTGAACAGTCGATAGTAAACTTGTTCAGTAACTTTCAAAAGTATACACCATAATTGTCGGTTAGTCGGTTCGCCAGTCAGGACCAGTTAGGAGTAGCGAAAATACTTTAAGCCAATGTGATCATCGGTCGATCACATTGAAAGTAAAGATGTCTGTGTGACGTCATTTTAGAGAGTCGGATTTACCTCCCTTGTAGGGAGGATGCACGAATTGTCCCGGTAAAGAATATGGTTTCCCATGTTTCACCGATGTGAACTATTGGTATTGTTCTGATTATCATCCTGTAAATAGTGTGTACGTTTAGATTCGTGTAGCATGTCGCTGTGATGAGTACATGAGAGTGGGAGTGGTTAATCTACGGGTGTTGGTAATCGTGTAGTGGAGCATCATACATTGTAACTGTAGAGTAAATAATGCAGTATTTTATCGCTGCCCTCTTTTCATTGAGTTGTGCAAGTGGCAAGTAAGGGGGTGGAGGCTTGAGTCGGAACTTTTTAAGATTTTCGTAAAATTCAGGCAGCGATCACATTGTTAATTTCCCCTTTGTTGGCACGTATTTATGTTGTCGTAGTTCTGGTTAACGAGCAAAATATTCAAACACATAAAGCAATACCCTAGACATATGACAGAGTAATACCACGACATACCATAGTACCATTTGATTTACATGTAATAGAATGTTGCCCGCAGTACTCCATTGATAATAATCTTTGTAGGTGCTGTGTATACTTTTTTTGGAGTTTTGAAACTTGCATACAACTAACACCTTTGCTGCACTTTACAGAAAAAAATTAAAGTAGGTTTAGTTCTTGAGAAGCAGTTACATGTAGTACAACTGAGCCTTGACTGTTTAGTGCAGTGTCCCTAGAAATGGACTTATATTTTTTTCAATTTGTACTAAAAGAAAAGTAAGCCATGCTAATTGGTGTAGGAAATACATCGAAGAGATATTCTTGTTGAGAACTATGTTATAAAATCATGTCATTTGTCGAGTCGAGTCACACCATTTGATGCTAAGAGACTCTCGCGATTTACATGCTGTGGGTTTGAACAAATGTCCTCCCACAAAACGCAGGACTGAGTGCAAATGCGAAAGAGTTCTCCGCGAGGCAGACTGAACGACCCAGCGAGACAATGCAGATGGCCACGTTGCAAATCGTTGCTTGAATGGGCTATTGCTGATCTTGTGTGTTGGGCAGCATTGCTTACGACATCAGTACACTATTCTAGATTGCAAATATCTATGCGGCACAGCCCCTAGCGTGTGTATACCAGCATTCCATTTCTTGAAATCTGCGATTCAGTTCAAAGCATTACGATGTTTTTCACAGACGAAGGGACTTCGTGCATTACACTCAAAGTCGTTGATCAGGCTTCCTAATTTTTTGGAAATCTGTTGGAAGAAATAACATTGATTTAGATACGTGCATTATCCATCTATCTCTATAGTTTGTTTTTATGTCCGTCCATTTAAATGTGACTAAAATGATTCGGTACCAGTTTAAAAGATGGAAAAACAAGCAGAACAAGATATACACCCATGCAAACAACACATAACTGTTCTTGCATGTTTTAAAACAAATATCCTTCCATCAATTCAGGGCACGCACGAGCACACACACACATATACGAGCGCTCGCGTGCGCGGCACACACACACACATGCCCGCACGCGCGCGTGCGCACGTACACATATTCTGCATTTTGTGTTAAGATATTGACCATTATTCGCAGTCAGCTATTTGTATAACTCGCTTGAAATATAGATGTCACAGATATGGCTAAGCAGGGATTAACACTGCAGTGTTGTTAAACGCATTTCATGATTAACTTTGTCACGATTGTACTGTTATTTTTTGTCATCCTTTAGTTATCATTTGGAGCTTCTCAGCTAAAAGGAGTATTCATTAATAATCTCTAATTTTTAAGACATTCCTTAGAACTCAGATCTCAGAAGAATTCAGTTAACGAAACAGATTTAAACGGATGCGACACTAGGTTTTCTGTCTCATTGTAATGAGCTGTGTTCGTTTAGTGTCAGTGCTATGTGCCATCACTAATGCCGAATTATCGATTTATTTCATAATATCTTTAAGACATTTTAGTGCTCCGAGCAACTTACCGTCAAACAGTGTTGTTTAGAACCCACATTGTTAGGCTCATCTTTCCCCCAGAATGGCGTCAGAAACTCTGGATCAACGCTTGTGCCAGTGATCCACTTAAAAACGAAGCTTCCATTCCAACGGCCATAAAGATTGCTCACAGAACGGAACGCGCCGATGAAAATCTCTTGTGACCCTTTTCCAAGATTAAAGACAGTGACGCTGTATTTTTATACAACATCTAAAAAATGTTGCTACAAAATTCTCTCCAGTCCTAAAGACTTTTGTTCTCAACCATACGTGCTATAGTTCAACACTTAAACGTTTAGGACGAACACAAAATGGATTACAAATGAAAATTTATGTTACGTACTGCAAAAAACTCGTTTTCATCAACGCAAGAAGAAATGTTCCGTTATGTCTTCGGAGGTGTATTGCTAAATTATGTCTCTGGGCGTGTAATGCCATATCATATCTCTGGAGGTGTAATGCTATATTATATCTCTGGAGATGTAATGCTATATCTCTGGAGATCTAATGCTATATTATGTCTCTTAAAGTGTAATGCTACATAATGTCTTTGGGCGTCTCTGGAGGTGTAATGCTATATTATGCCTCTGGAAGTGTAATGCTATGCTATGTCTCTAGAAGTATAATGCTATATTATGTCTAATGTTATATTATGTCTCTGGAAGTGTATTGCTATATTATGTGTCTAGAAGTGTATTGCTATATTATGTCTCTGGAAGTGTATTGCTATATTATGTGTCTAGTAGTGTATTGCTATATTATGTCTCTAGAAGTGTATTGCTATATTATGTCTGTGGATGTAGTTTGCTATATTATGTCTCTGGAAGTGTATTGCTATATTATTTCTCTGGAAGCGTATCGCTAAATTATGTCTCTAGAAGTGTATTGCTATACTATGTCTCTGGAAGCGTATTGCCATATTATTTCTCTGGAAGTGTATTGCTATATTATGTGTCTAGAAGTGTATTGCTATATTATGTCTCTAGAAGTGTATTGCTATATTATGTCTCTAGAAGTGTATTGCTATATTATGTCTCTGGTTGTAGTTTGCTATATTATGTCTCTGGAAGTGTATTGCTATATTATTTCTCTGGAAGCGTATCGCTAAATTATGTCTCTAGAAGTGTATTGCTATACTATGTCTCTGGAAGCGTATTGCCATATTATTTCTCTGGAAGTGTATTGCTATATTATTTCTCTGGAAGTGTATTGCTATATTATTTCTCTAGAAGTGTATTGCTATACTATATTTCTGGAAGTATCGAACCATGTAGGGGCAGTAACTCTTCAAACAAATACGCTGTCGTTTCACGTCCTAGTTTTCTTGGCAACCGTTTTGAGTTTTTGATTCGAGACTCTTAAAATACAATGTATTAAATAAAATATGACTTGATCGTTAATGTACAAAAATGAAGCTTTAGAAGGAATGGCTAGTACAATGAGGTTAAATGACCTAGCTTCCCCCCACCCCTTCTAACCCACCTGTCCACAATAGGGCCTATCCTGACACCATGGTTCGCATCTCTCTTCTGGTGCACAGATTTCTCTGTGGGAATAGGTGTTTACAGCCTTGACCGCGGTGGTCATGTTCAGATTTTCTTCTCCCTTTCTCTCAACGCCGCCCCAGTTACCCTTCATTACTCTGGCCCCACCTACCCCTTTCAGTGTATTACCCCTTGTTTCCAAGGCAGTGCAGCAATTAACTACATTTTGGAGCCATATGTATGTCACTTTGCAAACAACTCGCTGTTTTCTTACCTGATGTTCTCGACAAGAATCTGAGGAGGACTTTCATTTTCAGGGTTGTGTCAGGTACAGCCAGCTCCAGTCCTCGCCGTCGGCACTCATCTCTGCTGTCCAACCAGGTTGCGTTGATGTTATCCACCACGATGAAACAAAACTGGGCAGCAGGAGACAGCACGAACCCAGCGTCCACCGGACACCAGTCTGTCCGGAAAACAAATCTCACTGAAGGGATTTGTTAACCTTCGGAGTCTTCTTAACGTAAAACCATATTGGTTGCAATGATCTTGGGCACAACCTTGAGAGATCTGCTTATCGGGTTTTACGGTCAGAGGACTCAGACGGTTAAGAATATTTTTAGGTTTACTTTTATCTTGAGATTGTCTTTGTTGTTTGAGACAAATTACTGTTGCGGAAACATTATGTGATTTTAATTCAAGGGTACTACTTAAATGGTTTTGTTGTCGAGTAACGAATTTTGGATTGGTTCAGTGGAGAAAGAAGGAAAAATAAGAGAAGGAAGAGATGGGGAGTGTAGAATAGGCATATGATGTCTAGGTGGAAATGCCAGCAGTTTATGTGTTGGACAGACAATGTGGTACCTTTTTGTGTGGCAGGGATAATACACACAATTATATAACGGTGTTTCTTATTTTATTTATGTACCTGTCTGTGAACCAGCCATGGCCAAACAGCAGCTTGTAAATTTACTGAAACTTCCCATAATTTGTATGCTTTCAACCTTACGAAAGGTAGAAGTCCACATTTAAGAAAAACATGCATATTTAAAAATAAAACATGTATACCTTCAGGATTTTCTTT
>SMGT01015649.1:0-37564 GCA_004794575.1 Lanistes nyassanus | reverse complement strand
CAACCAACCAACCAACCAACCAACCAACCAACCAACCAACCAACCAACCAACCAACCACTCGATTAATCAATATATTAACTACTATTTCATAAACAGCATACGAGCAAAATATTGTCCCAAATAAAAAGGTAGTGTAACTATATCAATCTTTGCTGCCATGCACAAAATAAAACTTTTTATAGAATCAATCTCTCAAAAAAACAGAATGTTATTTATACAGCAAATTCAATATCTCTGTGCATAAATAATACCATTCATGGAGTCAAATTCTGTACGTACAAAATAATGCTATTTATCAAAGGCCACACAGCTGCGAAGATTGATTCTGTTGGTTTTCGACAAAACGTTGTTCTGCTGGACGTGACAGCACGCGACGGAAATGTTTTTACTCGATACGACCAAATAATACTGCGCGGCTAGGCAAAGCGGGAACCTTTGCATTTTTCCTTTTGCACGATTCATTCCACAATTGAAAAAAAATTAGGTTTATTTTCTTTTACTTGTCAACTTTGTTATTTTTCCAGCAGGCATTCATCGGCGTCGTGAAATCATCAATCAAGCAAGAGCTGACTGGTTGCTAACTGATAAAATGCAAATGCATTCCAGCTCACCGAGTCCCTCTTGTGCAACAACCTCGGATTTTGAAAAAAAAGACATTACGTGTTTTCTAGGTGCTTTCACACGAGGTCGATAGTCTCAGTAGAAGTAAAAAAAAAAAATAATAATAATAAATTTTAAAAAAAGAAAAGAAAGGGCGGGCAGGCGGTTTTTCCTGTGCATTTTTAAGCAATTTACCTTCTCCGAAAAAGGCAGATTTTCTGAAAAAAAGCCCTAATGACAAGTAAAAACTCGAGGACAAAGGACTTGAAAAAGACGTATGAGTGGAGGGGCCGAAGCAGACGGGGGGTGGGCTGGGGGTGGGGGTGGGGGTGGAGAGTGAAAGAGCAACGAAACGTGAGGACGGACAAAAAAGAAATGAAGCATACAGTAAGTGAGAAAAGCAGAGGGAGAAAAAGCAGTGGGGAAGACGGGGTGGGGCGAGGGGTGGGCTAAGCGACATTCAATCCACTGTTGTATAATTCTGCCGTTAAGCGCACAACGCCAATTATGGTGGCGGGCATGCTGTTGTGGTTGTAGGGCAGCGCCAGCAAAACGAGGTCGACGCTGAGGACTTTTCGCTAAAGGTTATCGATCGATGGACCTGTTTTCGCGTCATGACGCCGCTTCGGTGCCGCCTCGTCCTACATGTCAGTTTACCCTACTTCAACGCTGCGCTCATGAAGCTTGGCCCCAAACAAGGGGACAACTGCATCTGTTGCCGGTGTCACTGGTGAAGCACTTTTGTCTTTTCTTTACATACGCGGTCGATTCCTTGAACGAGCGGATCATCGAATATCAATTCCTCACACTGGTCTTGAAAGATGTCTCGAAAGAAATCGTCGCTTTTCGTAAAGCATTGGAAAGTAGCGAGCAAGCATTCTGTGAGCCTGTGTGAGATCAGATTCAGTCACGTCAAGATGTGTGAAGGAATGACAAAGATCATTATACAAGAGTGCGACAGGCAGTGATCATTATAGTTCATCACCAGGTTCAGCGGATTCAGACAAAGCAATGTAGAATAAAAGCTGACTGTTCTGTGCAGCTGCAATAGTGACACGGGAGAGGGAGGGGGAATAAGTAAACATTCCTGTGTGTGAGATACGGATGATGGAATTCAAGTGGGAATGTGTGAAGCAGAGAAAAACTTTAGTTGCACGATCGTGCTGGGCACAGGTCAGTGACTTCAGGTGAGTTAATGTGAAGACATCTGGAAGCCATGAGACAAGAATCATGCGATGCTTGCCAAAATGCGGGAGAAAAAGTCCCGTAGCTAAGCCGCAGTCAAAAAGAATGTGTCAAGTAGAGAAAACCTTCAGTCAGGAAAAACTGCGACATACGTGACTTCTTACAGGAAGATCGAGGAGTGAGAACACGCGAGGCATAGCTTTTTAAAGCTCACCTGAATGTAGCGGGGAAGGAGCTACACGCGCTGGACGGCTAGGCTGCAAGGGCGTTCAGATCTCCTCTCTACATGTAACCGCCCCTTTAAAACACACAGGGCAAATGAGCTTTGTGACTGCTGTTACGCCCGGACTAGAAAATCCGATACAAATCGTCATGCAGCTGGAGCAGCATAAGTTGGGAGTGTTCGAGATTAGGATCACTCAAGTATGAAGTATTCCTATCATGAAAAATAGAGGCAGGCGCCGAGCGGTGACTTCGTTCGCGTACCGATTCAGCGCCAGTCAGCCAAGTCAGGCAGGAAGTGCAGATCGACATTTTCAAAGAGGCTGATTAGGTTCAACAAGTTAGAGGCGTGTGAGGTGATTCCGTGATGCAGAATATGACAAGAAAATCGAGTAAAATGGATGAGGGGAAGGCAGAGTGGGGCATGTGACACGAAGTTTGCCGTAACGTAGTGTTTAGCGACACAGAAATGTAGGAGTTTTGGTTAATGACACAGAAGTGTGTGTGCAGTCATTACTACGTAACCCAGGAATGTGAGAGACAAGGCTGAGTCACTGTGACACTGAAATGAGAAGTTGGGTTTCAGTTCTTCGAGATACAGTTTAGTTGAACTCGGCTCAGGTAGAATGTCCACGGAATGATTGCGTGCTACATGAATGCGTGAAATAATGGAATAGAACTGAACGATAAACGGATAACTTGAAACTGTTTACTTGTTCGCGTCTTTCCAAGTTACCTATTTATCCTTCAATTCTATTCTTTATCTTCAGGTGGCTGCTGTCATCGTCACATTGAAATAATGCTTAGTGACGCAAGAATGCACGACCTGAGATTCAGCGGCGCGGAAATGAGTGGATAACGTCCAGTGCCATAGAAATGTATGGGCTACGTTTATTGGCCCTATATGGAATGTGCGAGGAAATTCCAATGACACAGGAATATGCGAGGCAGCCTGGAGCGACGCAGGAATGTGCTGAAGTTACGTTGCGTTCAACAACGCAGGAATGTTTCAGGTAAGCTTTACAGATGACGCCACAAGGGCGAGCTGGAGTATTTCAATGAACTTGAAACGGCTGATTGAGGCAGGAAGTGCTGTCAGGGCATTATGCAGGCTGTAACAACAAAATGCTGACATTCTACCGCTGATCAAGGCAACAATCGATCCCACACACCACTTTTGATTGTCAGTATGCCGGGCCACGGGTCTCTCGTATCTGCACAAACACGAACAGGTGTAGGATGCAGCAGCCGTCTTACTGTATTTACTGCATGGGTGACAGCTACCGACAGCAATAGTGCACCACATCTACCTGCTGCTCTTGCCACACAGCTGCGTGAAATCCGATCTAATGTCTATTGCTGGTATGGAACACACAAACGAAAGAGCCAAAGAAAGGACAGAAAACAACAATGGACAGAAAGAAAAAAGAAAGAAAGAAAGAAAGAAAGACCAACCAAACCAAAAACAAAGAAACCAGGAAACTCAGTTCAAAATCGATAAGTACGCCTGTTCTAGACACGTTAAGTGAACAAGGTAAGTCGGCCACATTGTTAAAAGTGCGTGCGCTGATTCTGCAGCCACTCCCGGGTCTGTTAAGGAGCAGTCGGGATGCTGCAAAGGCCGAGTCCAATGGCTCTCTTTGGTAATGCGATGACAAACGCTAAAGGCGAGTGAACAGATGCTGAGAAGACGTTACGATAGTTGAGGTTTTGGCCACAAGGCGAAAAAAGTCCACGGACTTTAGCCGTAGATCGGTAGGATGTCATTGAGCAGTCATGCTCGCTCTTCGTGACTGGAATGGGAAGGAGTCCGGGTGCGTGTTATTGTTGTTTACGAGCCTATTTTCTCGGTGGATTTCTACGCTTACTATCTTGATATGGCTGTGCCCCGTCTTATTACTGGCTGCACCAATTTCAGCTTGGGGGACTTCCAACAAAAGCTGTCCGTCTTTATCCGCCTGCACTTTTGTCCACATCTGGATATATCGTCCGTCCTCATCTGCCTGTGCTGCCCGCCCCATCTGATCGTATCGTTTATTCTTCTCTGGCTGTACTTCCCATATCCTCATGTCATTTATCTTCTTCTGACTGTGTCATCTAAACGCAAATGGTTGTACCGTTTATTCTCGTCCGACTGTATCGTGTAACCTCATCCGACTGCATGTCGTCCTGCAATCTTCATCTGGCCGTTTTATGGCCACAGGTTTCTACTTCGATCGTCATCTGGTTGTACAAGAAATCTTCTGATCATACCGTCTCACCTCGTCCAGTAGTGTACTGACGATACAACTTATCCACTCTACCTGTACCCTCCACCCTCATCAGCCTGCACCGCCTGTCCCCGACTGCTGCACCCTGCTGCTTACCCCCATCTAGCCGCAGTGCCTAGATCTGATCAGACAGTCTCTTAACGTCCACAGCTTCATCATTTAGCTCTCCTGCCTTTCTGGCGTCTGGCAAAATCAATCCCCCACAGGCAAATATTGATGGAGGAGAGACGGGACAGGAGCAGAGGAGAGAGAAAGAGGTATGGGCAGGGGAGACAGACAGACAGACGGACGGACGGACGGACAGAGAAGGAATGACAGACACACGGACGGACGGACAGATGGACAAGGAGACAATGACAGGAATCTCATAGAATGAGAAAACAAGAGTGTTTGCCGCATGCGCGCGCTTGAGAGAGAGAGAGAGAGGGCGATAGGGGTGAAGGAAAAAAGATGGAGGGAAAAAGAGAAGGAAGAAGTGTTATCTGAGGAGAAAGTCGATTGAGTGTGTGAGGCCAGCAATAAAGAGATTTCATTTTCGCTAATTTTTTTTTTTTTGGGGGGGGAGGGGGAGGTAACGTTCTCATGTACAGCATACAGCAGACCAGTTGTTAAAACGCAGACATGGTTAATTTATGCAGACAGTGGCATGCAATATTTTGTCGCGGGACGGCATACAATGCAGCGATGCTAGTGGGGCGCTACAACTTTCTTCTGACATTCGGACTTTTCCTCCACGCATCTGCAGACAGGAATCTTAACTCTTTGTCCCACTCTCTCTCTCTCTCTCAGACAGTTGTACAACACTATTTCTTAGTCAAAAGCAATCAGACTTGTTGTTCTTCCAATGCGACGAAGCCAAACAAAGAATACTTCTAACAAACTATCGGACTCGTCTCTCTATCAAGTGACTAAAGGAACATAAAAAATTATAATACTTTCTTTCTTCCCGACAACCGGGCTTCTATCTCCATCAGTCGGCGGCTAGGAAAAGGAACAATACTTCTTTGCCAGACAATTGGTCCTTCTTTTCCATCAAGCGACTGAAGAGCAAAGGTTATGCTACTTTTGCCAGACAATGACACTCGTCTTTCTATCAGGTGGTTAGAGAACAAATACTAAACTACTCCTTTGTCCGACAATCGGACTTGACTTTCTGTCTCCTGGCTGCGAAGACTGGAATTTTACACAAACTGCTCTTTTGCCAGACGACCGGACACGGACGTGCCTCACCTGGGAGTGGACTGACAGCCATGAAGGTACGGCGGGGCCCTGATGCGAAGCTCTCTTTAATCGCGGTGAGGATGCTCACCAGATCAGCTGCTGCGTCAGAGTCCGTGCCTCCCGCTGCTGGCCCTTCAATACCGTGGGTCCCGGACGTAAGCCGCAGGGCTGGCTGCTGCAGCGACTACACGCGACGACCGGATAATCCCGTCACGCATGGGCACGCCGACTGGCACGTGCACTTCTCGACCGCCAACACGACATCCCGCACATGCACTCAGCAGCCAGACGCTGACGAACGACGCTGGCGCACGCGCCGCACCCGCTGTTGCTGTTGTTGTTGTTGCTGCTGCTTGAAGCTCCAGTGCGAGCCTGTCGTCAGTCCCAGCAGATACGGGCGCCGACGCTTAGCAACGCACACGACACAACAGCCAGCCGGTCTCCGTCGCTGCTTGGACGCCATCGATATCTGCGCTGCCTTCTTGTACACTTGTGGCTCTGCTGCTGCTGCTGCTGCTGCTGCTGTTCGTATCTGCAGCATCCCGACATCATCAGGGCAGGTGTACTTTGACACGTCTGGAGAGTACCGGTGGCAGCGCTACGCACCCTATTTCCCTTTGTGTTCACGTACAGTAGCAGTACAGATGCACTCAGACACGTGTTGCAGTTCATATTGGTTCATGTCTGTACTTTTCTTTCTCCTCACAGCACAAGCTGCAATCCACTACGCTTTGCTATATACAGGTCACTCCAACTGAACTTCCTTCTTACATCACAAGTATGTATGTACACATGTACACAGACGAATCTGAGATAGTGGAGGTAGCATCCTCGGAAATTATCACCGCGATGTCATTAGCAGGAACTGCACCGGTAGGGTAGGAGGAAGAGCATGAGGAATTAAAAATAAGCAGAAGCAAAAAGCTGCAGCGCGCTATAAAACATGTTGGAAAAGGTCAACAAACGGCATCTTTGTTCGTGCTTCGCCAGATAAGTATGATGGCTGTTATAATACCGATTCGCAAAAGAACTGCGCTGTTTGTCTGTCTGCCCTTAGAGTTTCACGCGGCGGAGCTGTGAAAGCATTATGGTGCTGTGGCAGCCAGAGAACGTGAGAGAAATTCCACAGTCCCGTTGAAAACAAAAGATGTGTTTTGATTTCCGACCAAAAGTCTTCTCTATGCTGCCCGAAATACGTAAAACCAGAAACCGCGGTCCACCAAAATCCGGTTCTTATCTGCCCTTCCCCAAGAAGCCTAGATCGCATCTGTAATGGGTACTGCACACAGAAACACACGGTCGGACACAGTTAAAACTATCGATGAACGACTAGAAATAAAATTATTTGAAGCAAATCTACGGCCCGGGAATCAGCACAGCCACGTGTAGAGTTTATTTTACCTGAATATGAGAGAGTCATCAAAAGAAGAAACACACATTAACCACGTGACTAATTTGCTTCACTTAATGAAGCATGATGCAATTGCATGGTTTTTTCCACCGCGATTGTGCTGTTGGCTGCTGAATAATCACTTACCTGAACCCATGCCACCAGATGAAGGCCTGTAACCCAGCGATCCACGTCTCCCATATTCTAATATGCTGGAGGCAGTTTATCTCCCCTAGGCCAACCGCGCGTCACTGCTGTGTGCGTTCATTTGTTCATTGTGAAGGTAGCGCTGAAGACAGCATGAACGAAAATTGACAAAATTACACTGGGTTTAATAATAAGAAAGATAGAAAACTTTCTTGAAGGTATCTATTTGAAGTCTCAAACAGCAAGCAGACTGAAACACCTTTGCCTAATATATTGGGAGAGAAAATTCACCAGCTTGCCTCTGTTCTAATCTCTTGTGTTTTGACTGATGGTCACTGGTTGATTGATTGGTTGGTTGGTTTTTGCTGGATGTGTCTGCTGTCTACGAAAGGTGGGAACAAGTGCAGTGCCGGGCAAAGCGAAAGACGGATGCTCTGGGTCTGATAATTAGTAGCAGTATAAGTATGGATATGCTAAGTATATTCAGGGTTACTGTAGACGACTAATTAATAGCAGTATAAGTATGGATATGCTAAGTATATTCAGGGTTACTGTAGATGACTAACTAATAGCAGTATAAGTATGGATATGCTAAGTATATTCAGGGTTACGGTAGATGACTAATTAATAGCAGTATAAGTATGGATATGCTAAGTATATTCAGGGTTATCATAGACGACTAATTAATAGCAGTATAAGTATGGATATGCTAAGTATATTCAGGGTTATCATAGATGACTAATTAATAGCAGTATAAGCATGGGTATGCTAAGTATATTCAGGCTTACTGTACATGATTAGGGCTAGCGTATGTGCTCCAGAGGAAAAAAAGTATTTCATGTGTACAGGCCTATCTGGTACGGCGCGAGGCAGTAATAACGATCGGTCTACCTGCTTTGTGTATGTGATCCAAACAGCGCTCACAGCGAGGAATGGGATGGGAACTAAAGTTATGCATCGTTATATTAGCAAGGCAATTAACTATCTCACACGCGCCGCTTTACTCACTGGCGGCGCAACAGATGTGGACTATACAACACGACCGGCAAGCAGACAGCACTATCCATTATACACACCTGGAGTGATACTCCTGAAAAAGAATGACCTGTGCTTCGGCATCCTTGCTGCCAAACGGCCGCCCTACACGCACTTGTTAATTGTTATCACCAATATATCCTCGCCGTTCTCATCGTGACCATCAGCCTCCGCAAGAGGTCTGCTGGAGTTGAGGATGATACCATTTGGAAGTCAGCATCATGCGGTGGGCGTCCAGCGTATACCGCCTGGTTATGGTTAGAGAACTTCGCTAGTTTAGGTAAGTACGAATGGCGACGACACGGCAATCACGATAGTGTTCGCAGTCTGTATGACATTTTCGCAAAAAGGGAAAGTGTTCACCGAGTATGATAAAAATGTTGCACGTTTTCAGAGAGTGGCCATTCCAAACCCCTTTGAGTGAACTTAATCTGCTCTGTCGCATGATTCCTATTTGCATAAATTTCGCTTTCTTTTAGACCAGAGAGTACCTCTCTCGCTCACACACACACACACAAGCACTTACGCACGCATGCCCCTGCATGCATTTTGGAAAAGCGTGACTTTTAAGTTTGAATTATATTAACTGAAATCAACTTTCACGGAAACTCAGTTCAGATGATCGTCTTTCTGTGACCCTCACACGATTGAAGAACTTCATAAAGCATCAGATCCCATGCTGCTGTCTTGTGGTTCCTGAAGCGTAAAAGAAAAAAGAATAGTGGGTCCAAGGTTCCTGTCAGCACGTCCCGACGAGTCAGGAAGAAAGTCGGATTACCGAGCATATCGATTTCTGGAAGTCAGCGCAAGCTACAAGGCAAGCAATTGGGTTTTCGCTACTCCTAGGCATTTTAATAATTATAAGGGGTGGGGTATGGGAATTCAATAAAGAGTGTAAGATCTCTCAGGCATTTCTCAAGCTTTGTGGAAGGTTTTATGTGCACACTGCTTTTGTAGTTTCCTCTTTCTGAAGTTCGTTCGCGAGCTCTGTTTCGTAGGGAGAAGCGATCAGGAAACCAAAGATAGAGCCTCTGCGACAGGCAGGCAGGCAGGCAGGCAGGCAGGCAGGCAGGCAGGCCGGCAGGCAGGCAGACAGACAGACAGACAGACAGACAGACAGACAGACAGACAGACAGACAGACAGACAGACAGACAGACAGAGACAGACGGACAGGCAGCCAGACAGACAGACGGACGGACAGAGAAGGATACTAATGGAATGGGGAAAGAAGGAGCGGGAAGAAGACAGACTACTCGGAGCGAACAACTTCCGGCGGCCAGCCTTGGGGAACAGCGTACATGCTACCCACATCCAGAGAAATGAGCCGCTCACTATATATGTCCCAACCCATAACCCACACTCACTTTCAGTTGTTAACACTTCGTATATGCAGCCCCAGCCTCGCTGACGACAACAACAACCAAGTTATACGCGCAGGCTGTATGGTCACCTGACTTGGAAGCATTTAAAACTAAAACTAATAATTGCTACTACATAAATTAGTGCCATCAGCGCCAGTATAATAATCATGGTCCCTATCGTGAGTCTGCCAGCCGGATAGTTACTTACTGCATTCAGCCAATCGTCTAAACTATTATAGGTCTACGCTAGTTCTGCCAACATTCTGCCGCCAAAGTCGATGCTCATGAGATATAATCATATAAAAGGTCTGCAAGTCAGTTAATTCATGCCAGTGATCGAGCAGTCAGTCGTCACCATGCATGCACGCGCATATCCGACATCGATCGCTGTTCGTTATATAACCGTGTATCGTATGACATATTACTGGTAGTTCTACAAATGCAGAGAACTATTTCACACAATCTAATCTTTTAAATTAGTATCTCAGCGAAATCTGGGTTCCAGGAAGTAGTTCTTATTTCACAGTGAACCTTTTTTTAGTAATTAACACCAGCAGGTGTTATCTTATTTCAGTTATTTGCCTACTGTTTACAACCTGGCACAAAGTCTGGGTAAAGGCAGCGCAGCGTTCGTTTACGTCAAGGAATCTGACGTATAAAACCCGTTGTGAAACGTTGCACTTTTGTACAGAAAACACGTGCTTAAAGGAAAATTATAAGCGTATTTATGCTCCAGTCATACAACTTTGGTTCTTACCGTCTGGCACTCTTATATGTGTACGCAATCCCTCTCCACATGGTTGCCTTCCCACCGAACACACGAGTCAAGTGTTGGTATGAAATAGAATACGTCCCTTGCTGCACAGTGAAGCTGACCTTGGGAGTTAAGCTGCTCTGCTGGCCTGAGCCCGCCTCATCTGGCTTGGGCATGTCAGCAGTGGGCCAGAGTTCTCTTCACCAATGAGTCCCGCTTTACCAGATCGTTTCACGACGGCAAAATCCGCGTCTGGAGGCGACAGGGTGTGCGATATCACGATGCCAGTGCGAGGGAGCGTGAACCCCTTGTTGGCGCGTCCATCATATAGTTTGGGGGAGGAATGGGCATGGTCTACAGAACACCCCTGCACCGTGTGCAAGGCAGTCTCACTGGCGTGGTCTACACGGATGACATTCTGCAGCCCCTCGAACTGTCAGCGCTGCAGGCCATGGGACCATAGGCGCTATTATTCAGGATAAAAATGCGCGACCACACTGGTCTCAGATCGTCACCGCTTTTCTGCAGCAGCGACTCGCACAGACACTGGTCAGCAAATTCCCCTGTGGGATGAGCTGAGCCTGTAGCTGTGGGCAAACGAACCACTGGAGGTTGTTCCTTTTTCTTTAGCATGGGGAAAATGGCTTAGTCCATACGAGAACGGTGTCTTGCGGCAGATGCCATACAAGCACAAATCATCGAGATCACGGGCTTTGCAGCTTTAGCTTCACGACTATAATATAGTCTATATATATTTACTAAAAACTACACTATTGTTATAAATAATTGTTCCCCGCGCGGCTTAATTGTCCTGTACGTGTGCATGCAAGATCCTAACCGCAAATCTTTTAAACAAAAATGAATGCCAAATCCCCCCCCCCCCCCAATTATGTGTCCGACTAAAATTTCTTTATACATATAGAGAGAGACTCGGGGAGATATTTTGTTAATGGAATCCAGGAATGTCGTGGTCTCAACCATTCAGTTTTTGATGACAGTGACCATGGATCATACAGTCGTTTACCAACTGGAGACAAGCTTCGACAAATTACAGTCCACACAGAGCCAACACGCCGTCGGAACTGCTGCGCCTCCTACATCTACAATGCACGGAGCGACCTATGGTCAACGTGATGCTGTCATCAAAAGCAAAAACCTCGATCCTGCAATACGCATGTAAGAAAAAGAACATACGGCATGGCTGTCACAGTCTTCTTCTGATCTGTCTGTCGACAAACCAAGCTGTTGCAACCGACAAAGTCCAAAAGAAAGATACTTATTTAATCTTTCATTGTTTTCATTCATATCTGGTGCCAACAGAAAACTAAAACTAATGCAGTAACGGTAGCCTCAGCAGTACCCCTAACTTACCTACCCATTGAACTCCTGATGCAGCGATCATGAAAACGAGTAGCCTCCCCTGTTCAAATCATCATAAAAGCTAGTAACACCTGAAATTTGTCAAGACAGTATGAACAGATGTGGTCGGCACACGACTACGATCTCGCGCATGACATTGCTCTAAGGGATTTAATGATTTAAATATTTCATACATTCGCTTGTATCTCGTCTATCACAGTTTAAATGAAAGACCAGGATTTATTTTAAACCGATAAACGAAGGATAGGCTTCAGAGGGGAAAGAGTCGGGGATAACATACAGATACTGAACGTGTGTCATTCGAAGATACATCCGTCACTGGACCATAAACGACAGCGAAACTCTTGTCAGCTGTCATGTCCTGTATTTAGAAGGAGTTTTGATAAGGTAGGGACATGCTTTTATTTTTAAATACAAAAACATTGGTAGTTGTTCACTTATTGTGTCATTCTCTGAACGGCAAACCCACAAAACCTATGGCTATTCAATGTTTTTTTCCGTTTCCTGGTTCCTGATAATTTCACACACGCATACACGTACGCACATATATAAACATGCGAGGCCAGGAGAAAAGAAATGAATAAATTCATAATGTACTATTAACAAACCTGTTTGGGAACATTTGATCCATCCTAATGTTTGAGCTTTTCATGCAGTTGTATAGATGTTGATAACACAATACTGATAAAATACTATTTTATTAGACATTTTGTCGAAAACATTATGCTGTTGAAGAAATGTGACCTCAGATGCTAGCTTTAACACAGAATTTAAACTATATTGTTTATATTTGTGTAACTATGAGATTTTGTTGACAGATAAGTACTTGACAGTTATACTGCATTATGATAATTCATAATCAACCAAATTACACTGCAGTTAAAATACATTAACATCATCTTTAATGGCCATTTGCACTAGCCAAAGCTCCTATAACAGGTGCTTGATGGAAGGACTGCTTCCAAATTTATTTATAGTTTGACTGTGTGAAATTTTACTTGACAAGTTGAATGGTTTTCGACCAGTTATTAAAACACTAAGCGTGCAGCTATGGGTCAACTTCCTGTATAGATCATTTGTGCATAGCCTCTGAAAGGTAGTTCAGTTCCTGGAGAAATAAAGAAAAGTGAAAGAGGCTTTTGGGAATAATCATAAGTTTGATTTTGAGTCATTTTGTTCCTCAATCCATTCCGGATAGTTTGGGAGGTGGGGGAGGGGTCAGCATTGTAATGAAACCTGGGTTGGGTTGCATGAATGTTTATATCTGCCCTTCTGGTCCTAAGAATGGTTGTAAAGACCATTCACCCTTTGTATGTTATGTGCACCTTTACGAATAGACAGGTGATAAGAATGCCCATGCAACCCAACCTGGGAGTGGAGCGGGTGAATGGAAAGGCATGACCCACTTGAGACTTGGCTAACATTGATTCCTTTACTGTCATGTGATCTATGCAGACAACCAAATGACATCAAGGTATGACTGAGTTCTGTGGTTGAGTGTGTGTCTTGTACATAGAATTAGAAACTTTTACTGCACCAGTAATAGTAAAACGAAGGCCCACAAAATACTTTTTGCCCAACTAAGCAATCCTGACTGAACTCTTGCATGGTAAATCCCTATGTGCCTCAGCTTTTTTGTAAACCCTGCAAGCGGACCTTAGATAACAGTAAGTGACAGTGGCTATTGTTGCTGCAGATTGTGATGCAAATGTCCCTGCAGTTTTATGCTTATTTGCAATGCAGCTTGTTAAAAACCAAGTGATCGTAATGCTTGGTGTTTCAGATTTTGTTTTTATTTAGCTTTAGAAGCAATTGTACACTTAGTAATGTGTGTGTTTTGAACAGAAATAGGCAGCAAGTGATAAGGAAACTCATTTACCTTAAAGCAGAAAGTATGCACAAGATTTGTCAGTTGCTGCATACAGAAACCTACGATGTGGGTTCCACTTAGTCCTGTTATTTGAAGAATAACTCATATTTATTATTATCCACGATTGTTTATATGACCAAGTAGATCCAATGGTCAGATGATCTGAATGTTTTTTTCTATTTAAAGAACAAAAAATTACTTGACTGGACAATGCTTTAAAATCCTCTGCTAATTTGGATAACACCCTTATAAAGGATCTATGAGAACTTGTGATGCATGGTACCTGCTCAGTTTGATTTGGTAATTACTGGACAGTGTTATACAGCATGAACAGTACACACAGGTGTTCTTACTTCTAGTAAAAATAGAAATGAGGAGCTTACAGTACTAGCATTCACATGAATCCATGAAATGCATGCACATAGAGGTAGATGACCAGCATGTGAGCTTGATGCCTTTGATGGTACGGTAAATTTTGATAATGTGACCGTGGTGTGTCCAGTCATGACTTGTATGTTACACATTGATGTCTCTAATCAAAAGTTGATGGTATGCAAATTGTCAGACAGTGTTTATCTTTTTGAAATCATCATTTGTGAAAGGGTAAAACAGAAAAGTTTGTGGGTACCAGTGACAGCTGATGTACATAAAGATGAAGATAATGGATTATTGCTTTGTTGATTTAGCATTCAGAATATTAATTTTATTTTAAATATTGCAATAACTTTTTTAAATTAAATTTTACATATTTTGCACTTCTACTTCAATACAAAAATTGACTAGAAAACATTTTTTAAATGAGATTTCAAAAAGATGGATGCAGTGATTTTGTTTCTGCTTTGTTTACACTTAAAGCTCACCAGTTATAAAATACCTGTAATGTGGTTATGACTGTTTTCTGCGTTTTGTTCCACTGCCTTTTAGAGAATCTTTGATAGTTCAGTCATTATCACATAAGCATGATCCAACTATAAACATGTCTAATTTAGAATGGGGTGGTGCATATTTTGGTATATATATACACACACGTGCAATGAACTATTGTGTACAATTGATGCACAGCTAGCCCTCAGTAGAAGATATCAAGTGAAAGGCATAATTACACCACAGGTTTCATATGCATGAAATGGTCAGTCACTGTTGCCCTGACCAGATGAGTTTCGTTAATCACCCAAAGCTTCCTGCAGATACCAGACTAAAAATAACTAAACTTTGATCCATGGAAATTGAAGCATTCAGACAGAGTAGGCTTGTTTTCACAGTATTACAAAGCAACTGTGACGGTGAATTTGAAAAAATTTTCATTTACCATTGGCAACTGAGTGCATTACAAGTAAAAGATTTTAAGCTTTGGTTCTGATTTATTCAAAAAGACAAGAGGGATCATCATTTGCAGCGAAGTCATCAGCAGAATACCTTCCAGCAGGCTTGTGCGAGCCAGAGCCATGCTGTCACGGCTGGTCAAGTTCCGAAAGGGAGACAGTCCTTATGAGGACCTGGATGGCGATGATAAGGTTGAGATGGACATCACGGACATGTACACCTCTGGCCGCCGACCAGTTCCCAGTAGCACTGCCAGTAGGGTCAGACAGTTGGGGGGAGAGATGACTGACCTGGCCTCCGTGAACAGCAAAGACACTGAAGGTATTTCAAAGACTTACTCAATGTGAATGGATTTTTTCAAAATACAAAGTTTTCTGCATCACCACCTCACTAAAAGATTGAAATCTTACCTAACTTTGATATCAAAGAACATTTTGAAAATTTAAAAACAGTTGTAATTTTTTACTTGTGAACAGGCGAATATGCCATGCTCGACACAGTTTTCACAAATTGCATGAATCAAGAACTAGAACAGCAAGGCATCAATAAAGGGGGAAAAATCCCAGAAAATTGAAGCTGCTGGCATGTTAAAAGTCTAATTCACCGTAAAGTGAACTGATAGACTACGTCTGAGTGATCAGTAGCTATATTACTTACAGAACACCTAGCATGGTATTTTCCTGCTGTTGTTCAGCTAACAATAAAACTGATTTCTCATGGGGCTGGTGGGTATAGGGGACACATAGTGGAAGTAAACTGTATTAATTGTCATGTGTTCTGTGCATGAGGCATCTTTTCCCCATCCCTTATGGGTCTGCTTCAATCTGACTTTGCCTTCAGAAACATTTACAGTGGAGCAGGCAATAGATCAGATAGGATTTGGAGCCTTCCAGATAAAGCTGTCTGTCCTTACTGGATTCGCTTGGGTATGTTGACTGTCTAGCGTAGCCCAGGGTTACTGATGTCCTCCCTTCTGACTGCAGCTGCAGAACTATCTACTGATTACCCTCTTCTATCTCTTCTCTTTTGTCTCTGTCTGATATCTGCCTTTTCTTTCATATCGTGTTTCTCCCTTTGTGGTCTAATTGCCTGCCTTTTTTCGCAAAATTACTTTCATTTTATCTTGATAGTCCCCATTTATAAGTCATCTAGTTGGGGTTAAGAGGGGAATCTTAGATGGTGGTATGCTGGATTTTTCTGGTATTGGCGCTAGCATTTGGTACATTCACCTATTCCTTATTAATCTGTTTTTTTTCTAAAGGCCGTTATTATTTTTAATTTTTTTTTAATCTGGAGTTTGCAAAATTGAGCAAATACTCAACCTCTCGAGCACCTCCTGACTTTGTCTTTGTAAACATATTACATGGCTGGTGGGCTATCCAGCTGATTATGTATTATTGCATGTAGTTTTATTATACAGTGATTTGTGTATGTTAGCAATAGATGGGTTACAGTCCTGATGATGTGGGTGGTACTAATATGAATTTTTCAGTCCACTGGACCCTTTAAGCATAAACACTCACCCTAGCACTGTGTGTGCTACTGTCTTCAATGCTTTTGGACAGTGCACTCCAAGTGGATTTTCCTGCAAACAGCTTAGTCCTTGCCTACTGTCTTACAAAACTGTACTAAAGGCAAAGGTTCAGACATGACTTTCTGTGGAATTTATTTTTTGCTGCTGCCATTGTATAGAAGATCTTTAAAATGAATAAATAAAAGTAACGCACTAGGAAACCTGTGGTGCCGCTCGCAGACAATTGTCATGGGCTGAATAAACAATTATAATATCTTTGATCTCTGGATGATAAGCTCAGGAAATTCCACATGATGATCAGTCCTTGTGACATAAAACATGTGACATGCAAAGGCACACGCCCAGTCATGTGTTAGCAGACCAAGTGTGCATTGTTGTTTCAGATATGGAGTGCATTGTCTGCAAGACAATCTGCATAAAAGTTTCTGTCTGTGAATTTAGTGATGGCAAACCATTCAACCTCACCATTAGAGAATTTATTTATTTATTTTGTATATTATTTAACAAAGATTGGGTGTTTCTTCTGGTACTTGTACATTACAATCTTGCACACAGAAGTCCTGTGCACTTTGGTGATGCAGTCCAAAAATCATGGTTGCAGATGGCCGATGCGATGGAGATGATGATCCTGGCCATTTTGTCACCAGCTCTCCACTGCACATGGCAATTAACAGGTTTTCAGGAAGCAGCTATTACTACAGTAAGTGCCTGAAAATACTGCTACCATTGGGGCAAACATGAACTTACACATTCAGCACTGCAACAAGTGCCAGAAAGTATTACAGTACATGCACTACTGTACTGCCCTACCTGCATGCAGATGCTCATTACTAAACCTTGTGATAGAACAGATACTTGCACGGTCATTACCACAGCAAAAGCTAGAAAATGGTAGAAAGGTTCCAGCTGTCACAGTCCCATGGTGCTTACATATGTGTGGCTTAACCTGATTTACATAGCATTTACATGTTCCTACTTTGCCCTGCATCACAGATGTTGCTCGTATGTTTGTGGTCTCCCCAGCTTAGCATATTGTTTCAACACTTTCTCAGATCAGATGTGTTCTTGCAATTCCACTAAAGCTTTGCATGTTTTGACAACTCATTCAATTGTAATGGTGCCACTTACAAAATAGTGCCAAGACTTTCATTGGTCTGTTTGAACAGAGGAATAGGTGCATCATATTTGCCCCAAATGGTGCATGTGTGTCTGCAATCTGTCTGCATTATTTGGGAATGTAACTGGCTTAATCTTGAAGCAACTAGATGCTGCCTAGTTGTGATTGGTTTAATCTTGCTACAGCAAGCTGACATCTAGTTGTGAGTTATTCAGTCTCACCTCAGCTAGCTGATATCTATTTGAAATTGGTTTTGCCTTTGGCTGTGACTGGCTGTGTCTTTGCAGGTAGTCTTCTGTGGCATGATGTCCAGCTCTGGATTGTGGGGCAGTATTTGTGACAAGTATGGACGCAAAACTGTAAGTCTTGTCTCGCATATGCTGTTGTGTGGCAGGGTGAGAGTGAATGCAAAACTGTATCTTGACGCGTGCTAGTGTGTGCTAGTTTGACTTTGAGGATAAATGTTTTAATACATTTAGGCATAGATCAGCATTATGCTTTGTTTTCGTGGGTGTGTGTGTGTGTGAGGAAGAGAGAGAGAGAAAGTGTGTGTGTGTGTGTGCATTTGCAGATGTTAGAATATATGCACATTTGCCGCAGTTGTGTATTAGAAAACATGCATGAATATGTATGAACATAATGTATATCAAAGCAAACTGTGAAGCATCAAAATAGATCAAAGCAAATTTACAAACACTTTATCCTTTTAAATTTCCCTGAAACTTCTAGAATGTAGTTGACATCTTTAAACTTAATTAGTGATGTTTACAGAAACTGATTTGTTTGTTGCATAAGGACATTGTATTTTGTGATGTTGCAGGAGCTGATTATGTGCTCTGTAGTGACATTCTACTTTGGCATCTTGAGTGCATTTTCACCCAGTTACATTTGGCTTCTTATTCTCCGTGGTCTTGTGGGCTTCGGCATTGGTGGTGCACCACAAGCGTGAGCACCTTAGCTTTGTTTTGATCTTTGAAAGTGCCACAGATTTATCTGTGCCATTGCTGACACTCTATGGCGAATAATAATTTTAAAAACTTATGCTTTACATTAGCACACACAAGGCATGGCCAGCTTAACTTTAGATTAAATGCTGTTATACATGGTTTTATCAGGGGAGAGAACTTTTCTGCTTGGGGGATTGCAAGCCAACTTAAGTGGTGGTTTCCTTTGAGAAAAAAAAATTACGCAGAAAAAAGGGAGACAATAACATAATCTTTGTGCAAGTAACGGTACATTTAAACATGTTTTCCAAAATATCTATCATCGATTTTTCTGAGCCTATGAGAAACATTATCATCAAACTTAAAAGGGGTCTATTGTAGAGAAGGAAGACAATAATGATACATGTAAAAGAAGTTTGTGATTGGTTCTTCAACTGTGCTTTGGAAAAGTACTTTTCTTCATGTTTGTCTTGACCAATTATTGTCTGTGTTTTACACATTAATGTTTGAAATTGAATTACTCTGGACAGGGTCACCTTGTATGCCGAGTTTCTTCCTTCGAAAACACGGGCAGCATGCGTGACTCTCGTGGAGGTGAATTTGTTCTTTTTACTGATGACTAGCTGGTTCTTAGTATTGTAAACAGCTGTTATTGATTGCTATGAGACATTCAGTGAAACAGGTGCAAGAGAGGTTATAAGTATTCATTTATTATGTTAATAAATATCTTTACAGTCTTCTACATTCTTCAAGTGGATGTGCAGTCTAGAAATATGTTGTTCTTTTCCAACTATTAGACAAAACTTTTTTAACCTCTTAATTTTTGCGCTGGAATTTTTGTGTATCCTATTGAATGCAATGACATTCTGTTGTGTAAAGACAGGTATTTGTGTGACAGATATTCTGGGCGATAGGCGCATGTTTTGAGGTGCTTCTTGCTTTGGTTATCATGCCTACCCTGGGCTGGCAGTGGTTGCTGGGACTTTCTGCATTGCCTTTGCTCATTTTTGCTGGTTGCTGTGCTGTAAGTCTTTTTTTCTAGTTGATCTTTATAAAGTTCATATTCACTTGTCAAGAGCTGTCACGAGTTGGGGGTCTGGTGAGTCAAAGAGATCACACCATAGATTCTAGGTGTGACCCATCCACAACCCTCCACCCTTAATTAAGTCCTTTATTCCCTTGTTCAAACCGCCATCTAGCTTTGCTGACGTAATCATCAGGTCAAGTAAGCATAGGTTAGGAGTCAAAGGGTCCCTGTTCATGCTTCTAATCAGGGTGCTGGTTCTAGAGCAAGGGGCAGGGTGTTACCCTGAGGCACAGGTGGGAATGGGGTCTTAGCTCTAGAGCAGGTGTCAGGCTGGCCAGGTGTGGATTAGTTAAGGAGGGGAAGATTACGTATAAGAAGGAAGCTTTTAACGTGTGGTATCGACCACCAGGGCTTTGTTGTAGCCGGGAGGTTTGAACTGCCAGGGTGGGGGGGCGGAGAGTAGCTATGTCCACTCGAGGTGTCTGCATGTTCTTCTTAACATGGTGTGGCTTCTGCTGTCTCTGTCCTGACTGGTTGGTGTATGTAACTATCTCCTTGACCAAGTGTATGTGAATGCAAGAAAGTATGAACGAAAGGTTCGAATAAAAGGACTGGTTTAAAATGCCAGGTCTTCTTTAGCCAAATCTCCAGGGAGAAGATATTTTGCCAGATCTGCCTGTGGAAGACCAGCACATCTTTTGCCAGAGCTACTGCGAGAGGAATCTTCTGCCAGACCTGCTACTGGAGATCTGCTGTGAAGAGATATATGTGTCTTGTGATGAAGTGTGCTGCAGAATCAAGGTGTCCTGTTCTGTTAGACTTGTGTGAAATCTAGTGTCAGAAGCATGTGTCTTGAGTAGGTCAGTTGGTTGGCGCACGGTACTCTAGGGGAATTGTGGTGTTGCCCCAAGACTGGTGTGTGACTCTTGCACGCGTTCCTCTGCGCTAACTGGGCGAGAGGAGGAACTGCAGAACGTGAAGGAGGGAGATCCAGGGACAGCAGACAAACTGCTAAAGCAGAGGCAAAGATCCAGCCTGAAAGGAAGGCTGCCTGCAACTGATCTCTAAGAGAGTGAGTTCAGAGGTCGAGGGTCAACCAAGAAGTGGCTGTTGCGACATCTGGGAGAACACTTAGATCTAACAGCAAGCTGTGTCTAGAGGCAAGGACATGAGGAAGAGATCGGCAATAGGAGTCTGGTTCTAGCGAGGAGCAGCCAAGAGGACTTTCTGACGTCAGTCTGCAGGACAAAAGAGAGGGCTGCCCCATCATGGGAACAGATTTCTTTATGTCGTATGAACTTTACAAACTACCAGGTGAAAGTGTTGTGTGTTCTACACGTGGTCATGTTGTGTGTTCACTTGAAGCGGGTATGTGTGTCTTCATTGTTATGATAGTAGAGCAAGTGATGGCAGGAAACGTGTTAGTTAACCAAAAAGAAAGCCAGGGTGTCATCCCCAGTGGCTACAAGAGCCCTATCCTGCATTGATTCATTTCTTTTGCTGGGGCATTTCCCATCCCCACCATACTCTGCACAAATTTGTTTGAAAATTCTTCGCCAGTGAAGCAGCTTGCACATTCCCCCCCCCCCCAAAAAAAAAAACTTTGATGGGACAGCTAAGAAAATGTATGCAAAAGATCTGCACGTCACATGATACGTTTAGACAGTGCATGCACTTATTAAACCTGGTTAGGCTTATTTTTGAAAGCACACTTTGTTTATGCATTTGTTGGAAACCCTTTGCAGTGGTTGCCAGAAAGTGCACGCTATGATTTAACTCGTGGCTGCTATGACAAAGCTGTGCGGACATTGGAGAGAATCGCACGGGAAAATGGAAAACCCATGCCGCTGGGAAAACTAGTAGAGCCACAGATGCAGGTAAGTTCTGGCAACAAGTAATGCGTGTTACTTTTAACTGCAGATCATTTACTTGCAGTCTGGTAAAGTTGAGACTAAAGATAGAGACAGTGAGACACTAAACGTTTTTGTGACAAGAAGAACAGTCATAAAGTAACATTATTTGTAATTATGTCAAACAGTGTTCTGAGGCTAATGTCTTTTTTGGCAGTTGAACCTTTTTGGATTTGATCCTAATATTTTATTTACATGGTTAAAGTATATGGAATTTGTCCGCAGAATGTTAAGAGAGGACGTGTGGTTGATTTGCTGAAGCCGGAGATGCGGTTCACCACTATTCTTCTGTGGATAATATGGTCAGTTTAATCGATAGTCTATTTTTGTCCCATTAGTACCTAAATAAGCTTCTTGGTTCAATTTCTTTTGTAAGAACAGATTTAAGTAAGCCCCACCAATGTCTGATTAATCAAATCCTTGATGGGCCTGATAGAAACGCCGATGATCTCAGGCAGATTAGATGCATACCTACGGGCGGGGTTAGGTATGAGTGCTATTTGGACTACTCACCTTGTCAAAGTTATGAGCAGCCTTATTGGTAGAATCCATGCATGGGCACTCAAGCAGCCCGGTGTGATTTTTAAATCCAGTCTCTTGTTTCAACCTGGCCTGTTTTTTAAATATCAGCTTGAACTTGAAGATTTTCCTTTTGCAGTGATTTTTCCCATGTCAGCCTTATTCTGAGCCTATCTTGGAGAAAACTGTCAGGACAGCACTGTTAAAAAATAAATGCATAAAGACATTTCCCCTTTGTGTCCAGCAACCCAGCAAGACCTTACATTTTTATTCTGACGGCATGATGGAATCCTGTTTGTGCAGGCTGGTCTGTGCCTTCTCCTACTATGGCATTGTGCTGCTGACCACTGCACTCTTTGAGAGCCCTGATGGTTGTCATGGTAATATGAAGCATCTCACATTGACTGTATGCTTGTCAGACATTCGAACATTGTGGCGATGTGTGATTTTAGTAAATGGCATAGTACATCACTGCCAGCTTGACTCATTAAGTAAGCCTCTTGGCTGAGTTGCATGGTCGTTTGTATCGTCTCTTTGCGTGTAAAGTAGCAAGTGAAGTACACAGATCAAACGAACGCTACAACTGTTCTTAGAACTGAAAAGAATAGAATAGACAAACTTTCATGTAAACCACCTCTGAATGTTTCACATACAATTGTTTTACTGTTAAGTTTTGACCAAAGGTTTATAAATGTTAGGTTCCTGCATGCCAGAATGAAATACACTCTTTGTGAGTCTGTTGATGCCCGTGAGATTATAAGTTCCTTTTACTGTGGTGACAGCCATGTTTGGTGCAAACAGACTGCAGACAACGGATGGAGCAGCTGTTGCCATGACTGAGTTTTAGATCAGGTTTTTTGTTCGATCTTGGAGAAGCCCAAAATGTGACCGAAAGGCAACGTCAAATAACACCGAACTATTTAAACACCACCACACCCCCCCAAAAAAAATCGAAGATATTAAAAAACAAACATCTAAAGCCTCTGCTTCCCTTTTACAGAAGTAGGGGTTACACTAACTAGTCATTCAACAGAAGAAATTTCATGGAATCCCAATTAAAATTGAGCTTTGTTATGCTTATGTGGAAAAGCAATACACATATTCCAGACCACGCTCAATAGCACTGCCAGGAAGAGGGGAAAAAAAAAGGGGGGGGGGAATTGATATGAAAAGGAAGCTTAAGAAAAGCTTGACCTTGAACTGTTTGATGACAGGTACTGATGTCAAGTTCAACCCTGACCCTGCATGCTTCTTGGAGTGCAAGACACTAACTAAAGAAGACTACAAAGACCTCACATGGACCACTCTTGCAGAATTTCCTGGTAAATGATGGCAATCTTCCATATGACATATTTGTGCATCTGTAGCACAGCTTTTGGAATAAACATTTGTAACTGAGGGGAAAAAGTAAAAGTCTTAAAACACAACATTTCCTTTATCAGAAAATATTTCCCTTCAAGAAATAACTTCAGTCTAACCTAAATTATTTTACTATTGTAGAAGAAAAATATTGCAATTTTACTACAACATTCTCAGATGTAGAAGAGAGTAGTATGTTTCTACATCGTACTGTTTTTGCTTTTTTTTGGCTGAATTGAATTTATAGAAACTGGATTGGCTTATGTGTGTTCATGTTCTTGGGAAATGTCTTTAGGGTTATTTTTAACGGCATTCCTGTTGGAAAAGATTGGTCGCAAATATACGATGGCAATAGAGTTTGGAATCTTCAGCCTTTTCGTCTTTCTTGTAAATATATGCACTACACGGTGAGCTTTCTCATTGATTGCATACTATATGTTATATGCTTACCATTTATTCTTGTGAAAAACAAAGAAAACTTAAAGCAAAATAAGATGAGAACAAAGTCAACATTTTGGGACACTGTCCCTTCTTCGGGGTGACACAGATAAATAAAACAAGTTACTTAGCTGAGGGAGAGGGAGAGAGAGAGATGACGGTTCGCCAAGGCCACTGGACAGGAAATGTGGAGAACAACGGACAGTGAGTGGGAAATCAATGATGAGGGAAGGTAAGGGAAGAGAGGTGGGGGGGGGGGCTTACAAAAGGAACAAGAAATGGGGAGGAAGGGGGAAGTCGTGAAGTGGGTGGAAGAGAGGTTAGCACGTTAAGTTCAGTCCAGTGGGGCCATGGTGCCGAAATGGGAAATGAAATAAGACTCCATATTCTTGCAGTCTGTGGAAATCACCATTCATTTGCCAAACAGTGCAGACCTTTGTGTTGTCTAATGTGTGTGGAGGATGTAAAAAATGTCTTGCAATGGGAGAGATTCTGTGATGTCTAGTATCAGTGAAATGTTCCTTGAAGAGGTTGTTAAGTGTGCCTTCAGTCTCACTGATTACGACTTCCCCCTTCCTTCTCCTCTCTTTCATCTTTTTCACAATTTCCCCTTCCTCCCCCTTCTTTGTTCCTTTTTAAGGCCCCCTCCCCCCCACACACATCTCTCTTACCTTACCCCCTCCCTTCTCTCAGCCCGTATAGGATGCACCATTCTACTGGCTGTACCCTTTTTCTCGCCATTGATTGACAGTATTACGCTCTATTTCCCACGTACTGTCCACACTTCTCCACATTTCCTGTCCATCGCTTGTCTCCCTGCTCCTCAGTCAAGTAAATAGTTTTATTTATTGTCTGTTTGAGTCGCCATGAAGAAGGGACAGTGCCCTGAAACATTGACTTTGTTCTTGTCTATTTTTGCTTGGTTAAGTTTTCTTTTTGTTTTTCGTTTTATTTACCCCAAGCAGCAGTCAAGTGTTTCTTTTCATTTAGTCTTGTCTTTACTGACATCTGGCAGATAATATTTATCAGCTTGAAAATTTTCTTGCTTATAATTACATATTTTTGCAAACAACCTGTCAATATCAAACATTTTATGGGACACATTTTTACCTAGGTCTATCTTTAACATCTTGTCCGATAGAAGTACATGTATTCATATCTGCATGCATGTCTTGCTTGAATGTGTGAGAGAGGGTTAACAAATGAGTGAGAGCAAGGAAGAGAAATAAATGAGCAAGTGTCGGAGAGAGAGAGAGAGAGGGTATAACGGAGAAAGGGTTGGGGAGTGAGAAGGCTCACTTTTCCAAAACTGTTGCAATGTTTGTCATGGTATTATTGCCTCATTCACTGTGGTTGTGATGTGTTGCAGTGCCCTTTTGACAGTTTTTCTGTTTGTGTCAAGAGCATTTATTTCAGGAGCATTCCAAGGAGCTTACATCTATACTCCCGAGGTGGAGACGGGTTTATTCTTTCACAATTTTACAAGAATGTCAAATCTTTAAGGCGTATATTGAGTCAGCTGCAAAAATGTAATGGGATGAAAATGTGGTTGATCATAATATTACTGTGATCAGGTTTTCTGTTTATTATTAGCACGTTTTTCACGTGGCTGTTGCTATTCTTTTCTCAGAAAGACAGTGTCAGGATTGCTGTCAGCAGCTTTGTGGGAAAGAAATTAGCCCAATGCTTCGTACGTAGCAATAGGCATTAAGCTGAAGTACAAGCACAGGGTAAAAGTGCTGGTGTGGTGTTTACCTTAGAAAGGGCATGATGACATTTGTCTTTACTGTTTCCATGTTACAACTACAGTTTTATCCAACATCAATGCGGGCCATGGGACTTGGCACTTGCAGTGGCATGGCACGCATAGGTGCAATCATCACACCTTTTGTGGCACAGGTGGTTATGTTTTCCTCTACAGCTCATTTGTGCACCTTTCAGTAATGCTAAAATCTTTGAACATCAGTGACTGTTTGTGCATTTTTTAATCTTTTGTTTTTCTTCCTTCACCTGTTCCTCCTCCTCTGAACTTCTGCAGCCTGCTTCCTCTTCTTCCACCGCTTTGTCAAATTCTTCTTTTGCATCCTCCACCTATGTAAATCTTCTTCCACAGCTTCCTTTTTCTTCTTGGTTTCTTTCTCCTCCCCATCTTGTTTTGCTTCCTTGTTCTCCTCATCTTATTTATTTCTTCTTCCACATCATCCTGCACTACTTGATTCGCTTCTTTCTTCTCCTTTTCCTTAATTCTTTTCCACAGCTTTCTCTTCTTCCTCCAGCACATCCTACTGACATACTCCTATTCCTTGAGAAGAGTTGTGACTTGTAACTTGAAAACTCAGACCAATGGCACTGTGTGTGTTCAGGTATTGCTGAAAGTTTCTGCTTACGTTGCCATCTCTCTGTACGGAGTCATGTGTCTTGTTGCCACTGTGGCCTCACTCTTGCTGCCTTACGAAACAAAAGGTCGCGAAATGAAGGTGAGAACAGAATCTTTAATATTCCCTCTTATGACTTACTGAACTGGCTTTTGATCTGATGTGCAGACATGGGAATTGGCTGCTGTTTGGCAGAAATTTAGATTTTTGGGGGTTGGTTTCCGCCTACAAAAATTGGGTGCCGCTTTTCTTTTGTAGGCAGTTTCATGCATGTATAAAGAAAATGCTTTGTTTTCTTCAGCCATCGACTAAATTTTGCATAAGAAGCTTTGCATTCACACTCACAGTGGAGCTACATAGAGGCATAAGGAAATACACACTCTTGCAAAATGTTGAAATGCTTCCTCTGCCTCCCCCCTCCCCTCTTCCACCCCACCCCTCCCCCCCCACCTCTGTTGTCTTTCCACAGGATATAAGTCACCAGGTACCTGAAAGCAGAGCCAGGAACTGAGTGAATTTTCAGTCTGAGTGAGCCGCTAGCGCAGTAGGTTACTTCTGGTCGCCTTTCCTGGCCACAGCATCAGCTTCACTGAAGCCAGGAAGCATATCAGCATATATTGTGTCATTGTGTCACACTGCATCTGTCTTACAATTCTGATCTTTGTGATGAGCTGATACATGTATTTCATGACATTATGCTGCTGTCATGAGTGGATTGCGGATATTGTGCACATAATGCCATGTGCTGCACCATGTGTGGTGATGGGTTGTTAGTTACGTGTTGGTATGCTTTGCACAGGCAGTGTAACACATCAGGATCTGTAAAAGCACAGTGGACCATGATTTTGCTTGCATTTTGTTTTGATCATAATCATGGCAGTAGCCTTTTTTTTTCCTGGTTCTGACCTGCAGTTAAATGTTGCCTACTTGATGGTTCTGTGCGTTGTCATATCCTCCCTGATATTAGACGTCTGTCCTGTCATTCTTTCTGCATTGCATCTGGTTGACTGTATGGTGTTTCATACCAATCTCTAAAGCTAGATCATGGCAGTAGCTGCCTCATAAAAATATGTAAAGGTGAAAAGAGGATCCACTGGTCTAAGTGGAGATCTGAGTTGCCTGTGATAAGATCTTAACCCATTATTTAATTGGTAAAAAGGCCTTAATTGTTATACCATCTGTCGTATGTGTGTGTTGCATAGTTTAATAATTTGAGCTTCACATTACTGCTATAAGCTACATGTGCTCTGTCTTTCATTTCTGTAGGTTATTCTAAGCAACCTGTATATTTTATTGTATCTCAGCATTTGTACACGACTTATCTGGGGGAGCAACCCATCTATTTGGTTGTGTCTCACCATTTGCACATGACTTATCTGGGGGAGCAACCTGTCTATTTGGTTGTGTCTCACTATTTGCACATGACTTATCTGGGGGGTTAACTCTTTGTACTCACTTTGAAACGTCAGTCATGACAGTCCAAATATCCTTCACAGCATGTCGAAACATGTCGCAATAGTTTTCAAAAAATCCTGGAGACACTCATCAGTGTAAGGGAACTAATCCTGGTATCATTGGAATCTCTATGGTCGATTGTATTCCCTGCACCGTTTAAATGAGTTTTTTTTTTAATTTAGACACGGCATGCCAACAGCTTTTGCTGAGCATCTGTTTACTGCAACAGTTAAATCACAAGAAATTGCTGCTGGATGGGCGAGAAGATTTTAAATAAAATCAAGTTTGTTTGAAAAAGATACTGTAAATACAGTTAAGGCAAAAAGTTCAAAGAATTTACTAAATTTTGGATTTTATTCGAAGTCAGAAAGTGATGATAATATACAGCTTAGAGACATCGAAAGTGGGCAAGCAGTGACGTGTGGAATTTATTAGACTTTTTATTTATTGCATAGAGTAACAACATTCAACACCAAATGGTAAGTAATATTTAAACTTTTACAATAAAATGTTTTAAGAATTTTAAATTCCAAGAATTGATCTTTCCAAATGCATAAAGTATATTACTGCAATTGTCTTCGTTTATTAGCAATTTTTTTCAAACATGGCAAAATCTGTGTGGTGTTACCATCATGCATAGATCTATGCCATGCGAGTACAAATAGTGGAAACATTACTTGGTATTATCAAAGTCCCAGGTTTATGGGAGAACAGAATAAGACCCAATCCTTTCTATACACCCAAGGCAGTACCAGTTGAATAAGCAGATGCGATACTCTCATAAATGACCACGTGACTCATTTGTGTCGTTTAAAACATGTACATGCTACTCTGTCTGATATTCATGTTTGTATAATGACATTTGATGCTGGTGTAGAGGCTTTTTTAAAATTTTGTTGGTACTTAAGTCTCACTTTTGAGACTGTGTTGTCAGTAAGTCACATTCTTCTTGATGCAGCAAATTTATATTCAAAATTTGGGGTTGGATTTTTACTCATGGTGATCCCAACCCTCTTTGCATACCTATGATCATGGTACATTCCTAAGTTTGCTACTCATAGTAGGGAATCGTATCAAAGGGCATAATCACAAATGTGTGCATGCAAGGCCACACTAACACAGATATTACAATAAACCACTATATGCACATTCATATGGATAACAACTAGAAAAAGTTGATGTTAATTTGCCAAAATTCATTTTGAGACACCAGAGACTCAGGTATCTATAATAAGTCAAACATTGATGGTGTTCTAGTTTTGTGCATATAGTGATGTATGGGTGTGTTCTGATGTTAAACTTATTACTTCCCTGTTGTGAGAGTTGTCCTACCTAACTGTGTGATATCTATAGACACTGGAGTTTATTAGGATTTGTTAGCACTAAAATCAAAATGTTCCAGTCACAGCATGTCATGATGATGATGACAATACACTCATCTTCTGGTTGCATCGTTCTGTCCACAGCATTAAAAAGAAACAAGAAAACCAGGATTTTACTAGTAGGTAGTGTTAACAAGAGTGTTATAGTTTTAGGGGGGAAGGGTATGGGGCATCAAGAGGGGAATGGGTATAATGCTCATGTTATATAAAGAATTGCATTCTATGACTAATGAATTTGTTCTATAACTAAAGAATTCATTCTATAATTATAGTTATAGGACTTCTATAAGTAGAGAATGAATTCTTTATAGAATTCTATAGTTATAGGATTAATTCTTTATGTACCATGAGCATTATACCCATTCCCATCTTGACGGGTCATAGAATGGATGACCGACTTCACCCAGTTGGGAATGGGTACCTGACCCATGGGTCAGGGAAAGTAAGGCAGAGATGATGCTGGCCAATAGAAAAATGGAGTCTTGTACACCCCCCACTCCCATGACCTAAAAAAACAGTAGGTCATGGGACAACCTTTACCTTTTTATTGCTTCATTTCTCCTGGCATTTCTTGGACTTAGGTAGATGTTGCCAAAAAACATACTTTACTCGGATCACCATAATCAGTGCACAAAATAATTATTGTGCTTTTTGCACACTGCTTCCAGCTGGCAAGATGCTAGCTGTGATTGTAGAGGCATAGTTTACCACGCATGCTTGTAATTAGAATAATTGTGGACTGGATGAACTATATTTCGCTAGGCAAAGCTGCATTCATTGTTGAAGAGGTATAAAAATATGCCTGCCATGTTGTGTCAATAACAGCATTATGGATGATACAAATGCTGAAGTAGACCAAGCAAATTCCACAGTAAAATCACGGATACACTAATGGTTGTAACTCCGCATATTTCATATTGCTTGATCTCATTGTCCTGTTTTTTCTGCACTTTCAATTGTTGCGGGTTGCATGGAAGGCATGGAAATCAAGGGGTGTTGACAGGAGAGATGGGTTTGTAAAGTTTTCACTGTTCTTCATTTGATTGGTGGTGGCCTGTCACTGTAGCAGAAGAAAGTGCTTGTGTATACAGATCACTGAAGAGAAAATGGAATAGTTTGAGGGTGCTTTTCCTGCTGGGGCGAGTTAACTTTCTTGCATTGGAAAGTTTTAAGTGTGTTGTTAGCAGAGACCAGCACGAGTTTTCTAACAAAACCTTTGTCACAGGAAATTGTTGGAGACTTTTTTTTTTTTTTTGGTGGCATGACAGTTTCGATTCTGGAGACATTTTTAACCTGCACAATTTTATTGTTTTGGGTTACTGCAGTTTGAATCTCCTAATGGCATTCCACATTTTGTATATATGATTTTTATATTATATTGGCTGCGTATAATAACCACGTTTTGATGACGTTATAATGGTTAAAGGGGATTTCCTTCAGCTTTTTCTCCACAGGAGATATATATATATATAAGTGTATTCTGGCAACTGATCAATACAGAATCATTTAAAAGCGCAAGACATAGAAGCACAAGGATCCAAAAGTATTTCTTCATGGATCTCCAAAGCTCTGTATTCAAGACCATGCACGAAGCATGTGTGATGTTGACAGTATGCATTAATATTGATTTAACTGATCAGGAAGAACCTTTCCTGTGACAGCATTAAGAAGGCAAGGCACCAAAAGTCAAAGAAAATGTAAACTTTACGAAGAAAATGAATACATTTAATCCTTATTTCACTTGACAATTGAGACAAAAGATTCCAGCCTTTGGCGGCATAATCTCCAGAGTTAACACCATGGCTGTCTGTAGATCATTGGTGAAAACATTTGTATTTGGGGAATTCGATTATAAGAACCCTGGCCATGGAAAACAGCCTCTGGAAACACAGCCTAGAATTCTTATCACACGTCCTGCTCTGTTTCCTGACTACAAACTATCACAGTGAGATTTGTTTTTTCATCCTGAGAATGTCACTGGACAACATACATGGTTTTCCTCCATAAAGATGCGAACAAAATCACCACTTTTATGAGTTTTTTTCTGAGTTGCTCTAGGCCTGACTTAATAGTAGAAACAAATTTTAGCAAACCTTTATCGTTAATTGTAGCAACAGTGTTAAGGTCTTTCCTAACCAGGTGAATGTACATCCTACTTATCAAGTAGTCATGTATACAGTTTAGAAAGGCCCATAGACAAAAGATCCTTGTTCTGAGCGCTTGCCTTCTGCTGGGCTGAAGCTGACATGAAGGAAAAAGCACTGTGTAAATAAACCGCTAATAAGTTGTCTGCGAACCCATGCAGACACTTATTAGCATTAACACATAATTTATTCAGATGTTTAACTGAAAGTTGGTGTGATTTAATTGGTACTTAGTGATGACCTTTTGGGATGACATGTTGTGATGACAGACTTCAGATGATATGGTATATATACTTTGTGATGACACACATGAGATGACAGTTTTTTGTGATGACAAACTTTACAAGACCTTTTCTGGCAAGTCTGTGGTCTCTTAGTGTTGTTCAGAAGTGTGTATATTAACGTTAATCTATTTGCTTTTCAGTCTGTTTAGTGCGGGTGGATACCTATGTGTATGTGGCAGAATTGGAAGAAAAAATAAAATTCTTATAAACTGAACAGTTGTGTGTGGTATGAATGGTCGAGAACTATGTCACAAAGATCCTCAAGAAAAATTTGACAATCTGTGGCACAAAGTTTGTAATGTTTGCTAGTACAGTGTATTGTCATCATCTTAAGTGTAAAGATATACCTCACTTTCTCTTTCTGAGTGTAGCATTATATTGTGGGGATCTGTGCATCATTCCAGAAGGGTTTTTGTAACCATTGACATATATTATTATTCACAGTGTCCCATTCTTAATTGTTATGCTGATTAACATATAACTCATAACAACAGATTCTTTCAGGTTAACATATAAATTAACATTGCAATTGCTGCTTGAAAAGTAAGCCACTTTACAAAAAAATCAGATTCATGTTTGTCTTATCCATTGCATTATTTACAAGTGCAGCATCACATTGTCCGGGACTACATGTATTTTATATATCATGTGGGAGTAGCATCACATTGTGTAATCAAATTCACACACGTGTATCATGCACTATTATATATGGCATAACTATCATATCTCATTCAGTCATTAAATAAATGTATTCAATGGTGGAGTCTTTTTGTATGTGAGTGGGTCACATTCTTCGTTTAATAACGCGAGCACGTGGATTCCGAATCCCTCGATCAGCGCAAAGTGCGTAAATCAACCGCGCCGGTAATCCTGAAGGATTAAATGGTAATAATGAATCCAAGAAACACGATTTCACTGGGCCCGTGATGCTGTACGTGATGCTGTACGCGCAGTGAGTGACGTCACAGCAGACGTGAATCTTGCAAGAAACCGCGCTCTATTTGTTGTTTTCAGTAGCGCAGTGGTTGAAATACTCGCCAATTAGTTATAAGCTTTAATATTCTCAAAGAAGATGAGAAAGCTTCTGATATATTTCTAAAATGGAGACGCGCCAAGGGCCCGTGCTGCTGTACGTGTGCCTCTGAAACACACAATTCAAATTCTCCAGCAGCTTAGCTGTTTGTTTACATGGATTCCCAGGACAGAGGGAAAGGACATACGACAGACGTTTTGAATGCGTTTAAAAATAGTAGCTCCACTACCGATTAAAAAAATTAAATAAGATCTTTAAAATGTATTGTTCATGAGGCATGATATATGTAATTGTTATTTTGTGCTTAACGCACGTAGCGAGACGACGGGTTGAGATACAAAGATAGTCTCCAGTAAGACCGCGCTCTGCAGTACGCGAGGCAAGGTTTATTCTTGACATGGGAGAGGGGCATGTAGAATTTAAAATAACGCACATAAAACACAACATATTAATGTGAACGTTGATAATATAACAGAATAACACTAATAATAACGTGTGTTGATGGGTGGATGATGTACTGATCTATGGGTGGGTGGGAGTATGGATAAACGGATATAACGGGGCTACAGACAAAAGAGGGTGAGAAGTTAGCAACAAGCTCCGAGATATCCACTGTGTCGAAACGATACTATGTGATAATCTGTCATATTAACAAGAATTGTTTTAGACTGAAGATAACCTGACCAAAACGTTTTTTAAGATGGTGGAAATAATCTACACGGGGTAATGTAAACTTGTCACCTGTCACTCCTCGGTAAGCCTGTTTCCCTTCCCTCTCTTCACACCTGGCAGGTGGGCTGTACATCATAACCAGGCTAATAGCTCCGCCCCAACCTAGGCTGGCCAGAACTGGTTTGAACTAGAATAAGGTGGTTCCTGTGAACGGAAGGCGTCAGGGCACATACTATTTAAGCTGGGAAAGTGGACAGATAGGAGACGAGCTACACACAGAAGGGGACAGATAGATGAAGTAGGAAGACCAAGAGAAGCGAACACGTGTAGACCCACGCCATCTTAGCCAGGACGTCGTCGGAGCAGCACCTATACACTGGGCTGTATTTCGCCGACAAGTCTACGAAACAGACGTGTAAGTGACTGTTGACTGTGCCTTATGAGTTATAGGACTGTTCTTGCCATAAGCTATCTTAGAGTCTGGGACTCGGGTTGATTTAAGATAGGTGGTTTTTTCCTCCCGGAGACAGGAGACGTCATAAGCTAGTGGCCGGGCGTACGCCAAGAGGAGGTAGAGGCCGGAAGTGCTGGTCGTGGAAGTGTCATAGCTTCATTGTTGTTCGTTGAATAGCTTTAGAATTGTGTATCGCAGAAGTAGTTGTTTTCGTAGTGACAAGATTAGGTGCTCTGTTGTCGGTCACTTATTGTATGTGTGTATTGAGCGGGATCATAGGCCGTTTGCAGTTTGATTTCCCCTCTGGAGTTTGATTATCTTCTTGTCTGATTCCTCCTGGTATGACGTAATCAGGCAGCGTCTTACCCTAGACACGAGCACGGTGATTCTTTGTAAATAATCTGTAGATATATTTGATGTTGTCGAGTCAATTAGTGTTTGAAATATATGTTGAATAAGGGTTCTCTGCAGTTCTGTCTTTTACGAGGGTGGGGGCTCTTGAGCAAGAAGTGTTTTGCCTGTGTGAGACTGAGCAAGCGTGTCAGAGTATGAGAATCTTTTCCCTCGGTAGATTTCTCTAGTTATTCACTTTATTTCATAGTGTCGTCGCCCTTTGGTGTAGAAACCATTGACCTGAGGCAGTAAAGGTTTTGGTGACGATTGCTCAATTAAATCTACATTTACGAGATCACCATAAAAGTTTGTTCAGTAATTCTGAGAAGTCGAGTCAGTAAGTTAGGGTACTGCCCGGCATGTCACAAAACTATTGTATAGACATGTCAATATCTTACAGTGTATTTTAATTACGTAGTGTCACCAACACTTTTATTTATAAAGGTTTACTTGCATTCTTGTTACACACAGAAAACAAATTCGACAATGAAAAATACTTTTTAAATATTTGAAATAAAGCGTGTTTTATTATGTTTAATCATCCATGAAGGGGTAAATAACAATAATAATGGATCCAAGGAACATAATGTCACTGGGTCAGTGACGCTGTGTTACTCTGAAACAGACACAGACTTTCCCAACAGTTAAGTTGCTCAGACTCCCAGGACGGAGGGAAAGGAGAGAATACAGATGGTTTGAATGCGTTTATAACTAGTAGCTCCACTACTGATTTCAAAAATAAATTGAGTCCTATTAAATATTTTGTTTAAAAGGTTCATGTGTTGTTGTTTTGTGCTTAACGTGAGTAGTTTTCTTGCCTGAACTGCGACAACTACAGTCAGAATTGCAAGATGAGAGCGGTGTCAATGCGCTACTTAATATACATGAACACATTATCTACTGTTATGTACAAGATAACAGATGACGCCGAGTGCTGCACAAGATGGCCCGTTCTATGGTTCTCTTATTTCACCAGTGGCATCATCTGGAAATAAAATCCCAGTTACACAATTAAAATTAATATCAGACTGCTGCTTGGAGTGAAAACAGTAAGAATAACAGATTATCTGTACAAAGTACGGACAAAAAAGACAGTTGACGTTTCGGGGCATTGCCCCTTTGTCAGGACAAGAAAGACAAAAAAGGAAACACAGATAAAACAAAACACAAAGAGAGAATAACATATAGACAATTATCTGGTGCGAGTAGAGAGGAGGAGACACAAAATGGGGGTCAGAATGGCGGACAAAATTGCGTTTATAGGGGAGAAGGGGACTTCGTTGGGGAAAGTACAGGAAAGTAAATAAAGTTATAAAGGGGTCCTGTTTTTGTCCCAACTTGGTACATATAATCTGGTATTCTTACGATTAAAATGTACACGCAATTTATTCATCGTCCTTGATCTTCGCCTCTGAAAAGTAAACGCCTTTTTCTCGTCGCCTGTTTCTCCTCCCCCTTCCCCAGTTCCTCCTGCTCCCCCCCCCCCGTCCAATTCTTCCTCTTCACCCCTCCCAGTTCCTTCTTTCTTCTCCATTCCGTCCTTTTCTTTCCTCCTTATGCCCTCTTGATGACTTTGGTACAAGCGCGTACAACAGTCGTGGCACTTGACCAACCTCCAAACAATCTGGTGACAGTCACTCTTGAGGTTTCCCACCACAACAATTTCACAGTAACCCACTACTCACCGCCATCTACTTTTGAAGTTTCCCACCGTAACAATTTCACAGTAACCCACTACTCATCACCATCTACTTTGTCGTCGTCATTATTTACGGTCTTCTCACCGTTTGCCAAAGCAACATCCAGGCCAAGGTCTGGCGGTGGTGCCTCGACATACAGCCACTGGGTTGTAAATCCTCCCAGTAGGACACATGCAGTTGCAGTCCTTGTCTACGAATCCTTCCCCCGGGCATTGGATGTTGGGATTACAACCAGCTGAAACGTGGGAACGCCAGTCAGTATTTGTTTTGAATTCAAGTCACAGTATTTACACTGTAAATTATAGTGTTTCAATTTTAAATTGACCTTCGGCATCAAGTCGTACTGGTGACTGCTGTTACAAGAAGCCAAGGAATCGTGCTACTCAAACAACATCCACAAACGGTATGGCTACTCTTTGGCCACGCAGGGCTAAGGCCTATGGGAAGGCCTAAGGGGAAACAAGCGATGATAGAGCTTTACAATGATATAAAGTTTACCTGCATTACACCGTTAAATGTGTCGCTGCAAATTTTTTAATCCGTAGAAAATATGCAAGCAGCGCAGACTCAAGTGTATGATAGGCTGTAGATAGTATACTATCTACGTCGTGGCCAAAGAGTTAATTCAGTACTTTAGTGCACTGCTGTAATACCTTATACAATTTAGCGCTGAATTTCACAACACTGACGCACCATCCCCAGAGTGCTTTATTTCTCTGTTATGAAAACTCTGTCACCCCTTCAAGAAAAATTGTCCACCCAACCTTGCCAAGGCTTCCTCCAAGCATGCGCTCTGCCCATGAATGTTCAAGGTTCACTATCATCTAGAAAATAAAGCTCTTTGGCGAGTGCAGACATCGCTATACTTTTCTGTGCCTCGCCCCTGTCGTTCGGGTTCCCTCATACCCGTCAACTGTTTCGCTCTTCTGGAGCCGTATTCATGGCCGTTGGTTAACCCTGAGCCAATTGCGATCACATGATAAAACTATCGGTTAGCGACCTTCAAGAAATAATGTACAATGATGTACAATAATGTACCATGACCCAGAGTCATTCTAGCTTAGCGTACCCCCTTCCACTCCTTCCTAACAAAAATTTAGTCCCCATTCTTGGTACCCCTTCCCCCCCGCACATGCACACATCCTATACACATCACCTGACGCGGCCAGCCAACCAGTACGAGCCGATGTGTGCGGGTCGGATCCTGGCGGCCTTCCGCAGCTCGTTCTTGTAACCAAGTTTGCTTCTCCCCCCACCCCCTCCTCCCCAGGAGGACAACTTAGCGCAGATGCATGGTCTCGTGCTGGCTCTCGCAGATTAGCAGTGAGAGTACATAATGCAGTGGCTGGCAAGCGCTACCTCTGAAACTCTCTGTTCTGACCTGGTTGACTCGGCTCCCATTCCCCAGCAGTAATTTACAAACATAAATCTTGAAAACATATCGCTGGTAAAGCCCCCTCCATGTGTCCGCACTCCCAGTGGACCACCTGATGCGCAAAGTCTACTGCGGTTAAAATCTTCTGGGACCCGCACCGGAAGAGCGTGAATCGGGACAGCCCCTCCCAAGCTGGCGGAAGTTGTCCCAGTCGACGTGGTTTTCAAAGAAAAGGCTGGATGAGTTCCGCAAGTTTCCTCTCCGTCACGTCCGGCAGGTGTCAGCTAGTGTGACAAGGCGAAAGCGCACATCGCCGTTTAACTACAAAAAGAGCGAACAAATAAGCAAAAACCAAGAGAGAAAGGCTCACGTTCCTACAAACAAGCTGAAGACAGTAAACAAGGCTGACGTGGGCGGTGTGGTGCCCTGTGAAAACACAACAGGCAGCATGACAGACGTGCTCACTAGTCGGTAGCCGTTCGAGAAGGATTGAACTACCAGTGAGCTGTATTCATCAGGCTGAGCACTGGGAGCGTGCATGCGCACAGGAAGACTTAACAGGGATAGGTTTTTTTAAAATTTATGTGGGTGGTTCGCTAAATTGAGAATTGAGCACTCTGGGTCACGGTACAGAATTGTGACAAGAAACACGACTTGCTAGCGTTTGAGTGCGCCACGAAGGTTCATCT
>SMGT01015648.1:12817-33383 GCA_004794575.1 Lanistes nyassanus | reverse complement strand
CAGGAGTGTGCATTGACATACTGACAGGTCTTGTTACAGACTTCCATGTGCTGTCTAAGTATTGCCATGCCTGCTTGTAGTGGCTTTGTGCATTCTCCTGTCATCTTTGTTGGCAACGAGTGGACACTGGTGTATTATATCACTGTGAATGGATGAGGACCCACAACATCAACAAAATTATGCTGAACTGGCTGGGAGGTTGTGGATATGTTACTGCTACATTATTTATCCATTCAAGTCATTATCTGGGTCTTTCAGATTTCTTGGTTTCAAGTAAGGTGCATGTTTTCTTTTCTTTCTCGTTTTTCTCCGTTACGATTCTGATGCCAGTTTGTTGCATTCAAATTCCTGGCCACAAACAAGATACAGTTCTGAAATTTTGTATGCTGCTTTTACTAACATTTATCTGTATTTATACAGAAGCTTTTTTGAATTTGTCAAACGGATTTTGATTTATAAGACTTTAAAGAAAAAATGATCATCATTATTATGTAGCAGTTCACAAAAAATGTTATAAAAAAATAATGAATCAATTTAAAACCAAAAGCTTCTGTATAAAGTGGTCTGTCCTCGTTTGTTTTTTATTAGTTACAAATACTATTCGTCGTAACTCGCAAATTTTATCAAAGTTTATACAGACAGACCTACTGGTCATCGTGATCCACAAAGGATATCTATGTTTCGTCACACAGACCTGCTGTTCCTCAGAAGCCACAACAGATATCAAAGCGATTTCACAAAAACTTACTATTGTACAGAAGCTATCAAATCATCGTCACATAGACTTGCTGTTTATCAGAATATCCCCATAGGATGTCAAAACTGCGTCACGTGGACTTAATGTTCGCCAGAATTCATAAGGATTTCAAAGTTGCGTCGAACATTAGTTCATCAGAATCCACGAAGGCCATCTAAGTTGCGTCACAAGCTTTCTATCACGAAGTATCTAAGAAGGATCTCAACACATACCGAAGTGTCTATAAGCCAAAAACTAGATTTGTATTCAGCGCGACAGTTAGATATTTTAAAGCTGCTTTTTTTTAGAGGTGCATACATCAAATTTAGATTTGGGATATTGCCAGTTAAATTTAGTTCACCAACTCCGCTATAAAGACGATCGTCTCTATCCCCTAACCAGGTGGTCTGTCCTCACTGTGAGGCAGTGAGTGAAAACGAGGACCATGTGTTGATTGACTGTGTTGCATATAACGACATCGGATCAAAACGGGATCTAGGCTGCTTAAATGTAGAGCATCGCACAGGCAAGGAAATGATAATGTCACGCATGTCCTGACAGATAACACAAAGATAACTGTTAAATTGCACGATACCTGTATCAGATAAGAGAACGAATGAATGCCGTAATAATTACTGTTATGATAGTAAATGTATGGCTTACATAAAGTCATCTACGTATCCGCTGTACTCGATAACTGTGGCTGTTTGCTGTATGTCTTCCCTTTGAAATATAGGGTTTTCTCAACAAAGTGTCGATGTTGATCTCTCTCTCTCTCTCTCTCTCTCTCTCTCTCTCTCTCTCTCTCTCTCTCAAAGGACGTCGGCCAGAGGACTAAACTAAACACTGCCATTATCTCTACCACTTTCTCTTCCGCTATTTGTAAACTTGTCACTCACAAATCCAAACACAATATTCCAACATTTTACTAGACGTTATATTTTTGATGCTGATTTATTCAGAGTAATTTGTCCATCTCTGCATTGATTTGGAGGGTCGTGGAGGGTCGTGGAGGGTCGTGGAGGGTTACTTCCGGGCTACTCCAGCAGCGTCTTAAGAAGCCGCCTTAGGCTTACAGCTTGACCAAAAACAAACAACAGCAAAACTATTCGGTTCTTATGACATCAGCATTGAAAAGATAAATAATCCGTGTGCGCTTCCACATTTCGTAAAGCCACTTCCACCAGGCAACTTCTGCAAGTTAGAATCTGTTTTTGACACATAGTACAAGCCCCAAAGGTTCCGTTATTCTGCAGTGCAAGCCGCTGCAGCATAGGTACGGACCGCAAGCCCCGCCTTCAGCCTCGCACTGAAACAAAAGTCGTGCGTATAGCCACAAACGAGCTCTCACACACATACAAAAACAGGTACGCACCCACGCACCCACGCACCCACGCACACATACATACGCACCCACACACATACGCGCACGCACACACCACACACACACACACACCACACATAAACACACACACACACACACACATCCTATTGTAGAAATTCTTTAGTGTTTACTTTATCAAAGTGTCCATCACACAACCAATCCTGTTTAGCAGTATCAGTGCAGTTGTAATTTAAGGCAAGCAAGCAATTTGCAATTTGTGAAGAACTTTTTTATGTCAGTACATAGCACATCAAACAATTGCAAACAGTCGACAGGAAGGCACTTGTACGTGTTGATTACTACTAACTGCCACACCTCATTCTAATACAGTATCGGTTTGCTTGACCTGCTTTAGATTATGCAACCAATGTACAAGGAGCTTTGCTCAGGGGTGTACTAAGAAAGTCCAAGCAGTCTGCGCCACATTACTGACAGTACCAAACAGCCGAAACCAGCTTCTCTTTCTGATAAAGCAATGCGAGTTGCAAAAGAGAGTGCCGTTGAAAACCATCTTCATGGGTTCCATGTCCAAGTGACATCATAACCGAGTGTAATTCTCAGTCCGCATGTGCGAGCAGAAATGACGATGATGTGTAAATCTTCGGTGTAACATGAATGTGCATGTACTGTTTTGTTCTTTTTGATTTCACATTTCAACTCCCAGCACTACTGATAAATGTTGTAACCAGTGATAATAAAGCACTATATAGGTCAAAGCATCAGATACCAATAGAGTGCGTGCGTGCGTGCGTGCGGGCGGGCGGGCGTGTGCGCGCCTGCGCGTGCTTGCATGTGTGTGAAGAATTAAAACCCTAACCAACGTCAACTGTGGAATTATATGGTAGGCCAATGTATCCATTGTATTGATCTTGTGAATGGATTTGATTATGCTCTCATTGCCTCCCTACGTAAAGTTTTCGGCAATCTTTGGTGCGGACCCTATCCAAAAGCTACACTTTAAGGCATGAGGCATGCCGTCAGTCAAAGATATAACAATATTATATTAAAGAGGTGTCCACCTACCCCTGTAGTGACCACGGTTTGCAGCAACGCCGCCAGCAGTACGATCGTCATAACTTTTAACGCCTTGTCCATCTCGACCTTCAAGATCCTTACATGACAGAGATCAAGCAAATCTGAATAAAATAATAGGTATCCAACTAAAATTGGCAAATCTTCATAGATACCTTGTCATCACAATATAAAGGTGAATTAAAGAAAATCTGCTTGTGATCTTCCTCATGTTATGAAACACAACGTAAACATACCACACGATGTACCCAGTGCTCCCTACAGTATACACAAGAAAGTGGCGTGCTTTCCCTCTCTCACACACGCGAACAGTTCCCCACACAATTGAATCTCTTCATTGGTACATGCGTGTTGGAGCGAGGGGGGGGGAGTTCTGCTCACATACGGTGCGGATGCAATGTTTCAGTCGCAGTCAAATTTGGATGAATTTTCCTGTATATTCCATAAATAATACATTTTTATATCTACATATTTTTGATATAATTGCTCTTTACCAGAATGTCAGTGGAGTATACAATGTTCAGACCTGTTTGTGGACTTATTCTGTGGACATTCTGGACTATCATGCTTGGGCGCGCAAGGATGGCGACAAAAGCGTTTAGCAAGGTGAGAACACTTCGTACACCCTGTGTGCTACTGGCAGTGATTATATCCAGTCTCTTACTATGTGATACTTGCAGTGATTATATCCAGTCTCCTACTATGTGCTACTGGCAGTGATTATATCCAGTCTCTTACTGTGTGGTTTAAAGCAGGGGGAAATTTGTAGTCCTACTCTATTACGCTATTTATTAATGAATTAACATGCGAAATTAGAAACAAAGGACGTCATGTCATTCATTTCTTCCCGGAACTTATTCAGTTATTTTGCTTTTCGCAGATGATGTAGCCTTGTTCTCTGATACTGTAATAGGAGTGAATGTCCTGTATAATATGTCTCTTAGAACTGGAGATAAACTTTTTTTTCAAAAAAAGTCAAATATCGTTTTAGAAATGGGGGATTTATTTCAAAGAACGAGGCTTGGGGTTTTGAAGACAAAAAGCTAGATATTGTTAATACGTACAAGTATCTTGGGGTATTCTTGTCAACTAGATGTTTATTTCGCCTTGCAAGCCCTAGCATATAGAGCACGTAAAGGTGTAATTTGTATTTTGAAATCACTGTGGTTTCTTGCAGAACGAAACCCATTGTTGTTTTTTGGGTTGTTTGATGAGAAGATACAGTCTGAATTGTCATAAAAACTGTTCATATTGTCATTCGAATGAAACTGAACTGCATTTTTTAGTTGTTTGTCCGCGCTATGACGACTTGCGGAAGCAGTACATCCCTATGAAGCCTTATCGATATCCTTCCATGTTTCGATTCTCTGTGCTCATGGCCGATAGCAGTCCAAGACTTACACAAAGCCTGTGTGTGCGTGTACACCTGAGTATTCTTATGTTTCCTGACAGGCATGTATTGCTTTAATTGATAACTGTGTGTGGTATTGTCATCCCCTTGATATGGGCCGAAGGCCTAACCAGTAAAATCGTTCTTTCGTTCTCTCACACGCACGCACGCACGCATGCACGCACGCACGCACATATACACACATAAATGCGCGCACAAAACCATGCAAACAAGCGCTCACACACGCCCACACTTACAAACGCGGGCGCTAATCGTAAACAAGGACCTTCAGTAATCGTCAGTACCTGTTTTTTCAGTCCAATAAATCCGTCCAGACAAAGCCTAATGTGAAAATTGCCACGGATGTGAAACACATTACCTTGTCACGTCTGTGCTTTAAACCTGTGCTGCCAAGCTCGTTTAGTGTAGGATGAAAACCGCTTACAATAGAAAGTGAACCTGCTTCCGAGCGTTTTATACCGAAACAGAGGCTGGAACAAAACGCGTTTTCGTTCTTCCATTGGCCTGTCCTTGCTGCCAATCACAGGTCACCCCATGGATAGTCAAAGGCAGTGTTTATCGGATACTAGCTCCTTGGCAATGAACGAAAAAAATTGCATTTGGACTACAAGCCATTAAAAGATGTGGAGGAGATGGGAAGGGAGGTCAAAATGCAGCCGGAAAAATCTTCAGACGGCCAGCCAGTGTACACACGTAGCTTACGCGTACGTGTGAGAGACAGGCTGACCAACCAGATCATCAGGACTGACTTCCACCCAGTACCCTCTGCACCAAAAGTCCCCCCCCCCTACTTCCTTGTCAAATATGTGGGCGATGATGTCTTTCTTGTTGAAATTCTACCAGCATATGTGTACCTGTTATATGCCGCAAATAGACGTGGTAAAAATTAAAGGAAAACTTAACCTTAGAAGTAACCTGGCTTGAATTGATGAATATTGATGTCGTGAATCTTTTTAACCCTAAATTTCAAGCTACAAAAGAACTGTTCCCTTACAACCCAGCTTTTAATGCCGCTCATCGGCCTTACATGGAAGCCGCCATGTTGCCTGGATGAGTGACGTCAGTTACCCAGGCAGGGAGAAAGCTACTGCAGCCCGCAGCCGACAGCGCTCAAAGCAGCATCGTCACAGATATCGGGCAGACGCTTTTGTTAGTGACATCGCGAACATTCGCAAGATAATTTCCGTTATGGATCTGGGAGTTGTAGCTTACACTTATGACCCAGAACACAGGGAGGAAGAACTACATAACACGGAAAATACCGATACTGAGCAAGACGACGAGTGCTGTTGTGACTAGTATATTTACATAGGTGTCCTTTGTTGTGTGTACGGTGTGTCCATGCACACATGCATGCATATACATGCGTTTGTTTTCAAGTACTTTGTATTGCTATACAAGCCTTGTAGGCCATACATATGGCATATTTTCAAAAATCAACCATATACTGTATGCATTGTTTGTATATACCTATTTAAGTATTTCTATATTTACTTATATAAAATAAATAACACTTCATACAAAATATATCACGATTAAAAACCGTAATATTTTATATCATTACCATTAGTTGTTTAGCAGTAAAAATGTGAATTTTTTTATTTTACCCGCACTGTCTGTCTTTTCACTCTCAGCTGTAATCGTCTGTTCTCACTCTCAGGCTCAGCTTCCGTCCGGTCTTGCCTTACTGCAATGCCTTTTTCACTGCCACACGTTGTATTGATAATTGTCGGAATGGCTCCTTTCTTTAACTTTTTCTTAAAAGTCTTGAAGCCAAGCGAAACAGACACATCATTTTCGTAGGTGCCTTCAAAGCACTCCCTCGTAAAATGGTCTTCGCACACGAGGTGCGATTTGTGCTATTTATACTCTTTCGCACGACGAGGCAACTTGGCGTTCTTTACATTTTCAAACCACTTTTTACAAAGTGCATGGCAATCTTTTGATTTTGCTGGATTCATAATCCAAAAAAAGCTTTTGTGGCTTCCGTCTACATTACGGTTTGCACTGTTCGTTGAAACAGCCGAACGCTTTGTACTATGGCATGTTGAATGCTTCTGGGGAACTGACGTCACCACATCAGACGACAGCAGCGATATTTTGCTTTCATTCGCGAAAGAGTACCACAACATGGCGACGTCCGTGTACCATTATTTACCGAAATTAAAACGTGGATTGTATGGAAAAAGTACCGATACAGCTTGAAATTTGTGGCTGACAAGACTCACAATATCAATATCTATGAATTCATCTCAAGTTGAGTCTAGGGTTAAGTTTTCCTTTAATAATGGTTGAATATTTCTCGTCCTGAAATAGGAGTTACATAATATATAAATCGTAGAAAGCTGAGTGCAATTCGATTTGCACAATAAAATATAAAATAAAATAACATACCATCACAAGTTCACCCTAGATATCACATGTTTACTTTTTACTTTTTATGATGCAGATTTTCTATTTTGTAGTGCTATCAGCTTTGGGCAAGTACGTATTGCTATGAGCTCTGCAGTGAATATGGATGTGTATGTAGCTAGGGAGCTCTGCTGCAACACTAGTGATTTTAGGTGCATAGGCTCCTATTCCTGTGGTGTGGATGGTCGGGTCATGCGAGCCGTCTGTGTATAAAGGGGAGTGGTCTTTATAGGTAGTGCTGAGTTTTAGTAGTTTGATGAGCTGAGTTTCTTTGTTATATTTGGTAAAGTCCTTGTCGATCTGTGGGGGGGGGGGCATAGTGTCCAGGAAGGAATTTGTGGGCCTGTGCCTGGGTATGAACGTTCGATGTTAATGTCTGCCCCTGGTTTTTGTTCAATTTCCTGCCCGTTTGGGTTTTTTTCATGCTTGGTTGGGGAGTGGGTTGTCCTGTGCGATGTTTATGCACTGTTGTGTGGATCTGTTTGACTGGGTGATCTGCAGGTAGACACTGTATCTTGTAGTAGTAATTGACTGCCCTTTCCTTAATTATTAATTCTATAGGTTTTTGTCCTGCCTCTTCCAGCACTGCTAGATTTGGGGTGCTCATCGGGACTCCTAGTATAACTTTTAGTGCTCTAGCCTGTACAGATTGGAGTTTCGGTATATGACTGGTCCTAAGGTGGATTAAGAGAGGTGCTGCGTACAGCAGTTTTGAGATTACATGAGCTTGGTAAAAGTTTAGGAGGGAATTTGGATCTGTACCTGAGCTGTTCCATGTGACTGCTCTCGTGAGATTTACTGCTTTTTTGGCCGAGTTTACTACTTTGTTTATATACTGGGACCAGTTTGAGGTTTCTGTGAAAATAACCCCCAGGAATTGTATTTGAGGACTATACCTTTTGGCTGTTTGGTGTACTTTAAGTTTTGGGTGATCTACTTTCTGATTTGTTCGTTTAAAGATTATTGCTTGGGTTTTGGTGGCTGATAATTTGAAGCCATTGTATTTTAGCCAGCTTGCTACTTGGTTTAGGTCTTCCTATCTTGGTTTTTGTGGGTACCTAGTTTTGGGTATCTCTACTTTTCCTAGCAGGGAGGTTTCATCAGCAATTTAATGTGCGGGAAGAAGGCCAAATGGAGTTTGGACAATGTGCAACTCCAGGAAATTATCCTTTGCCACACCTGGTATCCCCTCTTTCTCTCGCGCGCCTTCTCTTTTATATCGTCACAACACCAGCATAGATCACAGGCTCCGTATAAGGCAGTTAAAAACTATGGTTTATTCACAGTAAATCCTCCTCCGTTCAGATAGAATTTCCAGAATATATCTGCATACATATGAAAAAACGTACTGGGCTCATCGGTTATAGCGACACCAGCAGTTCGAAGATAAATTATATCATCCTTCCAAATTTTCATGAATATACTCTATTCATTTTATTTTGAAAACGATGTTTTAGTTTGCCAGCCACAACAAGGCGGTATTCTTGGTGCATATTCCAAACTTTCGCAGCATTTAAAAGCTTTTCAGAACCATCTTTTCTCGGTGCACTGGAACAAATTTGTGTCCAAAAGCACAAACGCACGAACCAGCTCACGTTCACACACATCCACGTACGCAGCAATCTACTCCCAGCTGTCACCACTATCTGTGTTATAATATATGTTTAATCTTGCTTACATTTAAAACGCGTCGTTTTATAAAATGGATGATTTTGTCATCTTCCTAATGGAAGCTATTAATACTAAATGTCATGTTAATGTTTTTAATTGGATGTTCAATGTTACCTGTCACCACTATCTGTTATTAATTATAGATGGTTTCATCTTGCTTACATTTGAAAGACGCCTTTTGTAAAAGGGATGATTTTGTCATCTTCCTAATGGAAGCTATTTAAACTGAATGTCATTTTGGTGTTTTTATCTGGATGCTAAATTGTACTTGGTGAAATAATGTTCTACTGGCTATTAGTACTTTCTTTTTAAGAAATTATCTTATATACCAAGATATCTTGCACGCTTGCGTTAATCCCTGCCTCCCTCTGCTAGTGCCCTTTTCTTTTACAACCAAAAATCGGAGGCAAAAAAGAACGGAAAATATTTGACGGACTGACGGACACACTTACAGAAGGACGGAGATGCGGAAAGACGGATGGACGGACAGACGTTTTTCATATCAATTTGTATGTGTGTGTGCGTGCGTGCATGCGTGCGTGCGTGCGTGTGTTTAGAAGAGCGTCATGTAAGTGTAAGCTCATCAACAGTTTTTCCCAAGTGTCTGTAGTTTCGCCTGCAGGTTTTCAAGGAAACGCAACGAGTCACTGATGATCGACATCTTTAAAGAACAGTCATATCGTCCGGGTGTGGAAGCAAGTGAAAGTGGAAAAAGATGCATTTTAGTGATAAAGGCACCTTTACCTTCCCCGAGAGGAGTTCAAGCCGTGTTGCCTTATGGGCAAGATTGAGTAATGAGCAGGAGTGAGTTTAGGGCCTGATTGTAAATTATCCTTTGAAGGTCATGTGCTGGTACTGGCGTCAGGCGTCTGGAAATAGTGTATGGAATGGTTAACAGGATCAAGTACATCACAAAACTGCAAAAGTGCATGGTGCCATCAGCTCAGCAGCTTATTCCAGACCAGTTCCTGGTCCAAGATGACATCGCCCCTTGCCACTGGTCCAAACAGAGAGCAACTGGACGCGTCAGAACAACATCAAGGCAACCGACTTCCTTGACCAATCTCCACCGTTGCCTAATGTTCCCTGTAACACTGTGTGCAGAAAAATGTATTAGGTCAACAAAGGAATTTTAAAATTGAACAACTGAACAACAAAATCCTCAAAAATAAGCAGTTCCAACTTCGTGTGAATACTTTTGTACTTCTGGGTCACACTTCAAGCTTCCAAATGACATTCTAAAGACAAGTGTTTCTATCTTGTTAACCCTCATGTCTGGGACAGGTTGCACATTTCCAGACCTTCTGGGACAAGCTACTGGCACGTATGTCCTCTGTAAAATTCAGGTCTGTGACGGGATGTCAGAAAACTTAGGGACTTTTTATGACAAGGTGCTGTCACAAGTTTGTCTTCTACATCTTTGGGCGGCAAGTTGTTAACATATAGACGCGCCCGTCGGCTGGCGAGTGGAATGTTTAACCAGACCCCTCCTCTATGCGCCGGTCGTCGTCAAGGAAGTTGAGCGGGACCAGGTGTTCACTGAGAGGTTTGAGTCCGGGAGTACACTAAGCTTGGTGTGGCCGACCACACAGACGGCCCTCCAGTCAGACAACTGTATCACCGAGGTCAGGGATTCAGGTAGCTGACAACGTGACTGTGCCGTGCGGTCGTGAGGTGGCCAGGTGCCTACACAGTCTCCTTGTTCCGAGTATGTGTTTGCATTGTGCAGTGTGACGTGTAGTGAAAGAATTAATTGTGTGATAAATAAACAGGTAAACACTCACGCCTTCCAATAACTAGGCTCGTGACAACCTGTCAGATCAATAAACCAGTGTGTGTGCGTTGTGTCAGTGACAAGTGACTGAACATAAGAATTCGCTTTGAATGTTAACAGTGAACGGCACAACATCTACTGCCGTCAACGCCATCAGCATAAAAAGTTTCCACCTAAATGACTTGCCACATGTGTCACACGTTTATGAACGGTCTAAAGTACGAATTTTCACCTGTCTAACGAGGTCATTTTTGTGTGTCATTGTTTTACCACATATCACATGTGTATGGACGGGGAGCAGTGTGTGTTCTCATATGCAAAGTGAGGTGACTTTTCTGCGTGAGTGTTTTGCCACATATTTGTGGATGGTCACAAGTATCTATCTTCAAGTGGGATTTATTTATTTATTGAGAATCGACTTGCCACATGTCTGGCACAGGTATCGTCCCCCATGTGTAGGCCTGTGTCCGTTAAGGGGACCACAGCCTGAGAAAAACATGCAACATGTACAACATTGGTAGGGCAGGTCAACTATCAACTCAAACACAGCTTGAAAATATCCATAGATTTTTGTAGCTCGTCATAAAATAAATCTCTATTCAACAAATACGCAGATGTCTCCACCAATAAAAATGAATACTGTCCATAGCCCGATTAATGGGACAGTAAGGAAGCTTAGTGATAAACAAACAAGGTGAATTAAAAACCATAATCGGCCTTGCTCATAGAGAGTGGGGGGATGCGGGGGGGGGTAGAAATGACATTTGGTACAAGAACCTGTGGTTGTTTGAAGGTTCTGGAATGATGATAGTGGAGTGCTGACCCTCCGCTGGCTTGTGTGTGTGTTTAAAGCGGGGGGTAGGGGGGTATTGAATACATTTGGCAAAAGACCCTGCAGTTGATTGAAGGTTCTGGAATGATGATAATGGAGTGCTGACCCTTCACTGGGTCGTATGCGTGCGTGTGCGTGTGCGTGTGCGTGCGTGCGTGTGTGTTTGCGTGTGTGTGCGTGCGTGCGTGGAAGTAGTAGATGAGGTATAGTACAGGGTGACAGAATCTACTCCAGCCCAGCTGATGACATTTGAACGCGAGAAAAGGGATAACCAACTGTACGTATGTATGTGTGTACATACATATGCGCATTAATCAGGAGTTAAAAGAAGCATAAGAGCGAACTAGAAGGTATGAACTAGAAGATATTAAAAGGGTCTGGGAGCTCCCAGAAAAGTAAGGATTCGTCTTTCTCAGAGCGAGAGTGTTTGGTAAGTAAAAGACTACTGTGTTCGTGACAGAGGGTGGGTGTGTGGGGTGGGGTTGTGGAAAGGGACTCTCCGTGTGCTCTGCTTTCCTCAACTTTCGTCTTCCCTTACACCCTTCATTGCTTCTACCTTCGACCGTTATCAACGGAAAGTTAGCGTTTCTGGCTTGCAGCAGAAGTGTAAACTATCATCCTGCTCATGGTGAGCGCTGTCACTAAAATTTAAAGGGGTACTTACTGGATTATCTACCCTAATTATGAGTTAGCGCTCTTCATTGCCAAATTCAAGGTTTTCTTTTAAATAAGATAGCTGGAATTACGATGGCCTTTTTTGTGCGAGATGTTAAGTTCTGAGAAACGTTTAGTGGTTACTGTCTATTCCGTTTTTCTTTGGGACACGCGTTTCTGTATTTCTATGTAAACCTTCTTTCTCTCTCTCTCTCTCTCCTTTTCTCCTTTCCCTCTCGCTCTTTTCCTTCGCACTTTCTTTTGCAAAGAAATGAGTAGACGCAGATACACAGATAGTTTGATTAGTTTATTTACTTTCTGAGAGAAAGAGGAAAGGGACAGATAAAAAGAACTAGAAGATGTACAGAAATAATGTAGTGACAATAATTCAACTTTAAAAGTTATTCTCAAGCAAAAAATTATGAACATTTTCAGTTTAGTTCAAATCATCGTTGTATAAGAAACCGTTTTCTTGTCTCTTCTGGGGTAACAGGGAAGTGTCGCAGTAAGAAGGAGCGGAGTAGGAGGCTCTAACCGATATAAAGCCTGTCTCCAGCAACGAAGTGGGGCCATGTTTTGATAAGGTTATAAAGAGCGTTTCCCGGGCTTTCGGTGTTTCGTACATCACGATGACCTTTCAAAGTATATGTGCTAGTGACCTGGCCGGTGTTCGCTGCACATCGTATCAACTGCTGGGCGGCTAGAACAGCCCTGTTATTCGGGATGCGGTTTCTGAAGTCTCCAATAAAGGCGATGGCTGTTAAAGATATACAAATTTGGAATCAATATTTGATATACTAATATCCATTACTTGCTTAAGCGTAAACAACAGTAAGCTTTTTTTAATGAAACATATTTTAAAGCCTTTGTACTTTGTAGGCAAAACCTAAGATAAAACCATGCACTCACGCAAAATGCTAATCATGCACGCAAGATGCTCATCATGCACGCAAAATGCTCATCATACACGCACGCAAGATGCTCGCACACGCTAATTACCTATTCCTTTGTCGTTGTAGTCGGGTCCTGTGTGGGCACCAATCTTCTTCCATCCCCGCCCTTCGTACACATTGCCGTCTTCTCCCACAACAAAGTTGTAGCCGATATCACCATACCCTGTACAAATGACAGTTACGGTTAATAACACCAACACAGTCACGTAGTATCAGACTAGCTTAAATTACAAAACTGTTCGCATTGCAATGCATTTACAGCCTGAGACCAGCCTATGGGCATTCTACACATGCAGTGCACGACAGGACTACCTTTCTCACCTACAGCATACAATGACTGGTCTGTTATTAAAATTCCCGTAGACGCGTTCCTTCCCTTTTCAAGTTCGAGGCAGCTTTGCACGTAAATACAATTAAAAGGAAGTATGTTTCACGAGAAACAAGATGGAGATCACCAACATTGGTCACTAGCGATAAAAGTGCAGGAAAACGACAGCCATTTAGCTTGTACTTTTTTGTGGTCCCATATGGTCCTTCTGGTAGCTCTTGACTATAGCCGAGCATTGGCTTTGTGTCGTGCACGACGCGCTGACCCCGTGATGGATGAAGATATATTTTGGGGTCTGCGGCATGTTGCCGATGCTGCTGGAGGGTGCATCTGCACGCCACTCTGAGCGCGGGATGATTCTGGGACAGCCTAAAAACACATAATCGCAAACAGGCACACAAACGATAAAGAACATACACACATGCGTGCGTCAGTACTCACATATAGGTAACGGAAATCAGATGCATTGAACAACGTATATTATGCGCATAACTAGTTCATGAAGGCAGTCCCCATAATCCCATTAGCTAACCAGCTTAATGAAATATAACAGCTGCACTGAGTACTTTAATATCCACGCATGCAAACAATCGATTGTCTATCTCTCCGTAAGTTCAAAGGCTGGTTATCTTCTTTTTTGTGCTCTCTGAAATAAAGTAACATGCTAAATAAAGTGAACAGAGTGATCTGAATACATACAAAAAGTTGGTATAAAGACCCACACACTAGGCAGATACGTCAGGCCAAGTTAAATGGCTAACGTATATTTATAAAAAAAGAAATACTCTCTATTATTGTTAGGTAGATAACAGCCCAGTTTATGAGGTCCATGTAATTTGTACAAAAGCAGAAACTTGTTTTTCGATCATCGCTACTATCATCGTCATTACGATTATTCAGCCTGTGGGTAAACCCACAGACACTTGTATCTAAACCTCCATCTTCCACTGATAGAAACTCATAAGAACTTGTTTCATTCGATCTATTATCAACATCTGAAAACTTGAAGTATATATTTGGGGAAAAAAACATGAAAATTAAAGTAACATCCTAGAGAATGTTCCATTCTATGGATAGTGATGGGAGCTTGTTGTGCTCAAAGTTTAGAGTATGGCATGGATTCAAAAATCAGTCATGCCAGACAGCCATATCACTCAGGGAGCAGTACGACACTGAAGGAGGATCAGCGCGACACTAGAAAGAGAACGAGGCCGACCCTGGGTGGACTTCCTGAAGGTATCCAAATTACTGGTGAACAGAAAACCGGTAAAACGTGCCGAGTGAGTGGACAGCTCGTTTGACAGCCAGTTGACGAAGACCTGTAGTGCAGGTCGGGTGAACGACCAGAGGGACGGTAAGAGACGGGCGTGCAGCTGACTCAGATAGCTGTGGACATCCACAAGAGATCAGCACGGGGAAACTGCCAGTGGACATCGCATTACGATTGCAGGAAGGGGTTTGATAGTCACGACTGCCTTCCCAACGGTGAGAAGGTGATCAGTGTGTGTAGAATAAGTTCGTACCACCTGCGAACGTCGTGTAAGAAGTGAGAGTAATCTCGTTATTGTTGTTATGCAAAAGTTTAAAACTTTACTTTTAAACTCAAAACATTCTTAGTGATAAAAGTATTAATGAATTGACATTTAAATTCCTTGATATAAATTCAGAGAGTTTACACCATATTTGTTAAAACACTGTTTGAATTCATGTCTTTTCACGACTGGGAGTTTCGTGTCCACAAGCTATACTTTAAAGTCTTATGACTACTTTCACCCAAAAAGTCGTGTGACTACGTTCATACAATATTCTACCTGCAGATACAAATGTTGAGGAGCAAGGTCCGATGTTCTTCGAGGGTCCGATAATCAACCAGGGTTTGCTAATTATCGAGTTCGGACTTCTTGCCCATGCATCTCGTCCATTGTAGATCACCTTATACCAGGTGTAGCCTCCACTTGACTGCGACCGTCCCGTGTACGGCACACACTGGCCAGTACCCAGTGGGTAGATCGGAGAGCTGGCTCCAGGCAGGAGGCGCACGTCCATGTTCATAGTCGCGCATGCGCACTGATCAGCTCCAGCCGCGTGGTGCAGAAACGCCAAACCAAAGATGACGACAACATTGAACTGAAGACAGATGTTGCTTAGACAGTCACACCTTTTATTGCTGTGTAGCTTTACTACCCAGAAAAACGAATATTTACATGTGTTGCGTGAAAACAGCGTTGAAGTGTACATGCACGTGTAGTTGCCCCATCATTTACAAGAGCGGACGTAAGCCTAGTTCGTCTTGTGTAATCCGTGTGCAGCTTCACATAGCTTGCTTGTTTTAGGGCTCTTCAAATCCCTGAACTTTTATTACATGGTGGGGTGGGGTGGGGTGGGGTGGGGTGGGCTGGGGTGGGGTGGGGTGGGGTGGGGTGGGCTGGGGTGGGCTGGGGTGGGCTGGGCTGGGCTGGGGTGGGCTGGGCTGGGCTGGGCTTTACCAGGGAAACGTTTCCAGCTTGTAGTGGTCTTGCACTGTGCGGTGATGGGGTTATATTACTGAGCTATGCATTGACAGAACCACAAGTTTGAACTGCAAAAGGAGGCCGGGAAACACTAAGGCTTGAAGAGGACGTGCAGTAAAAAAACAGAACTAAGTAACTAAGGGCAAAATATCAAAACTTTTTATACAGCAGGATAATATGCAGAGAACCATAAAACACATGCTAGAAAAAAACGAAAATACGGCTAGTCAGGGAGAGAAAGATATGGTTTACATAATTTATCATTTTTGTTAGAAGTGGAGAAATATCACAAGGTAACTGAAAACGTGAACATTTTAAAATGTATAGTCGCACAATTTTCCACTGGCCTCAGTGTTTGTACACAGTAAAAAAAAACAACTGAGATATCAGTCTTGCAAACAAGACAAACTACATCACAGCACATGCAAGTAGACTATTTCACAACAGCTGCAGAACGAGACACAACGGGATTAACTTACCGTGTTCATGGTGTAAGAAGTGTGCGTTGATCAAAGTGCGCACAGTTCCTCTTTATATTCACTTCGACAGGTAGAGAAAGGACCAATCTTGAAGAGGCTCTGTAGATTCTACTTCCCTGTTTGCGGAGTAATTTATGACTATATTATTAAAATGACTGTCCCTTGGATTGAAATAATTTATGATACCTGCAGCTATAGCACCAAATACTGCCAATGTCTAAAAAAAATCAGTCCTTTGATTTTAGTTTTTGTCTTTAGTTTGCATTATTTTAAATTTTTCGTTGATGTGCTGTTTTGTTCTTATTGAAGAACATTTGTTTTGTGTACGCAACTACTTCTTTAGCTCTTTTTCTCCTTCTCTCTCTCTCTCTCTCTTTCTCTTTCTCCCACCTCTGTGTGTATCTGTGTGTGTGTGTGAGAGAGAGAGAGAGAGAGAGAGAGAGAGAGAGAGAGATGGGGGATATTTTACTATTTTTATGAGAGAAAAGAACAAGCTTTGTTTGCTCAAGTTCTTATCAAGTTCTTATCAGATTTGAGATTATATTTTCAGGGTGCCCTGGTGGATCCTCGCACCTAAAAACACAGACATACAACAAGTGCTGTTTATCGGACGTTTACAGCTGTACAAAACAATACCGAGAGAACTGCGTCCCAGTTTCTTCTTCTTGACACTATGAGAGTTTCCTGTCCTTGAGACCTAGAGATTGGGTGGGACCGAAAGTTGAGTGGTTTTGTGGATCCGAACGTGCGCGCTCGGGGAAAGTTGGGCGTGAGACATGAAAATTATAGCTGACAAAGAATACCTGCTGTTTTCTCGAAAACATGGACCTGGATATAACTTAGTGCACGTTCGAGATTTCGCAGAGCTCTCGACACCTTCTTTCCCGCGGGGCGTCATCTCTAGCAGTGGGGTAATATAATCTGAAGGACTCCAGGGTTTCCCCTTCTCCTTCCGTCTTTTCGTCCCCCATCCTCCTCCTCAAGCATTGCGCTCCCTCAGACTCTTTAGGTTATGCGGAGCGCCATCACAACCTGCAGTCACGTGCTGTAACACAAGCTACAAGAACTCTACTTCTTTTAACAAGAAAAACAATACTGCAGAAAAGTAAGAAGGGAAACTTGAAACTGTCATTTATATTTAGTGGTAACACGTACGTAATGACACGATATCACAAAGTACCAGCCTGCACATTTCACGATCACTTCATCGTGTCTTCCTGCCTAACTAGCTATTGGAGAGGGAAACGAATAGAAGCCGTCTATTCAATAAGGGAGGCGAGTAGACGCTAAACAATAGATACATTTAAAATGTCATACAAATAAACATTTATGATAATAAATCTTTTAATCTGTAGTGTAGTAGGTAAAATAAATAATTTCATTAAAATTTCACCATTGTCTGATAGTAATAGAGAAACACGAAATTGAATTGTAATATTGTAATATTTAAGTAAACGAAACTATCAGCCGCTGAGGACAAAATGAAATCCGTTTGTAATGTCTCCTGACATAATGAACATAGTTCAGGTTAATAATTTTTAAGACCGAGTAAAAAGAGAAGGTATAACATGTATAATTTTTTCATAACACTTTTCAAATATTTGTCAAGTTAAAATTTCAAACGAATTGTAAATCTTTATTGGTAATCTAACATTTTTCGTCTAAAAAACTTTTGGACAACTGCAAATGCAACCATCAACTGAATTAATATCGACTGCATATGTTTAAGGTAATAAAGGGAAATAATCTCTCTTCCTAAGAGCTCCAATTCTTTGTTACCTCTGTTGCGTTTAAGACCACGTGACAGAGCTGTCCTTTCCAGACTGTATCTGTAATCGAATGACATTTTCAGCTAAAAGAACCACATTGTCTATTAATAAGAAAATAAAAATGTTCAAAGACATCTAATTAAAGGTAAGATTAATTTTCTCTTTCCTAATAATATAAACTGCCTACTACTAATTTGTAAATAATAAGAAGAGAACAGAACTTCAAACTTTTCCTTGCTTGTTCTAGAATAACTATATACATCTAAATAATTAGGATTTTTAAATTTGATTATTTTCACACGAATGTAGCACTTTCACACGTAGCGTTCTACAACAAAAACGTTTTCCACGTATGCCATTGTTCAACATTGTTTAACAAGATGTATTAATTTATAAAATAGAAAAATTTCTGAAGCGCTTGTTGTCCCTGTCGATCCTGTTGCCGCCCTATTCTAAGTTGTATATATTTCCTTTAGGTCTTACTTTAAATTTTTTACCTATTTTGATTTATAGTTCAATGCTTTTCTATGCAGATGTAAACTTTATCACAGTAGAATCTGGAAATCTTGCTCTAAATTTCCGACACTGAAATTTAAAATATTTAAATTTGAGCATCCATTTCTAAATGACTTATCTTTTTATTTCACACAGCTAAATACGTCTTCAGAAATAAAGGATGTATGGTTTAAGTGTGTGCACTACATAGGCGTAAGGTGTGAGTTTATATAAACATATCGAAATTCGTTTCCGTAAAAGTTACAAGCCGTAAACTACCTAACATTCGCCCCAACACTTTCTGTACTTGTCATTCATCATTAATTTAAACCAGCTGGTCATCTTTCACATCCTTGTCACCCACAGATGCCACACTCTCTGCTGCCAGACACGGGTGTACTCAACTGCATTTCGCTTCAGTAGCAGTGGGGATTCAAGTACTGACTGCTTTTACTGGTACATTTGATAAACTGTGTGACAACATGAAGAAAAGCTGGCTGTGAACTCCTCTGCCAATTTACGTCTCCATTCTGTGAAACCAAGCCATGATGAAATGTTCAGAAGTACACCAAGGGAAATGATCTTGTAACTTTAAAAAAAAAAAGGTCGTTGACTGCGCTTGTCAGCATTAAGTATCCTCAGTCGATTGTTGGTGCTCTGATTTATCCTGTCACTTAAACTATTATCAACTGCTGCGATTTTAGGACTGTGAAACGGGTTAAGAGTTTCCCATTATCTTTGCATGCGGGGGGTGGGGAGAGTAGTAAAACCCTTGTAGTTGTCACACATCACTCGGCCGCCTACCTTACTCTCACCAAGCGACCAAGGGCGTATGGGCGTGTTCTTGCGCACGACACCGCACAAACACAAGACAAAGAGACGTTGCAGTTCTTCTAAAAAGGACCCGGCTTATTTATTAAACTACACGCTCGCACTCGCTCTCTGATATGCATTTATTAGGCTGATGCACACTTCGGCTTCCGACTATCTTTCTCCATCACCGCACGTATACATCAACTGATCCACGGTTCTCCTCGTTCTCATCTACAGTCATTCATACGACTAACCAGGTTTTCTGTCCTCACACAAAGTTCAACTCTTTCATCTAAACAATCTCCTAAATCAGTTAATCTCCTCAACACTCACTGGTCTAACAACGTACTACTCACTAGGTTTTCAAAGGTTATCACTGTCCTACTGTCTCGAGTAATTTCCCGCAAATTGATGTTAAAATTTGTCAAAGTATTTGTCTACAAGAGATCTCAAAGTCTCACACAGTTAATATCTCCAAGGATACCAACTATTTGCCACAAATACTATTCGTCTTATTCACGAATGATATCAAAGTTTCGTCTCACAAACCTACTGGTCACCGTGATTCACAAAATATACCAAAATATAGTCACGTCGACTTACTGTTCTACATAATCCACAACGGATATCTAAGTGGCGTCACAAAACTTAATATTCTTCATAATCCACAGAAGATATCAAATCATTGTCACATAGACTTCCTGTTCATCAGAATCCCCACAGGGTATCAAAATGGCATCACGTAGATTTAATGTTCAAAGTTGCGTCACACAGACTTAATGTCCATCACAATCCACAAGGGACATCAAAGTCGGGTCACAAAACTTACTATCAGGTGTCAATCTGCGAAGGATCTCAACACAAGCTCCCGCGACAGATCTCTCACTTAGGAAAAATCTTCTCTCCTCCACTCTAGCGGTAGTGCGGTACGAACTTTAAGCTGTTCACTGGAATGGTCAGTCACAACATAGGTCACACGCGGTCCTGTCACAGCTGGTGCTATCTTATATGTCCACTTCTGGGGGGGGGGGGGTTACGTCGCTCAGGAGGCGCTGACTAGCCTCGGAACATACAAAACAAAAACCCTACGAGCACACATTACTACAGTATCATACTTTCACAAAATACACATGATTACAAAAATATAGGAAAAACTCCCATGGAGTATTGGCCCTGCCTCCTGTTTGGGCAGAGGGTGGCCATAAGTGTACGGATCGTTTGTAATCATTAGTACGATTGGTTTTGCTTAGAATGAACGAGACATCGTGGCATTTTTTTTTCGTGAATCTCACTGTTACGGGGGGGGGGGGGGG
>SMGT01015648.1:0-12807 GCA_004794575.1 Lanistes nyassanus | reverse complement strand
GGGGGGGGGGGGGGGAGTGTTGCGTTGTGGCGTCGTGGTGTGTGGTGGCGATGACCGTCTGCTGGCAACAAGGTTGTTGTCCGGTTGGGCCTGTGGTTGTTGGGCGGCGGTTGGCGACGGTGGCGGGTTTTCTTGTTTCTTCTCTGTGCGCTGGGGACTCGTGGGCTGGCCAACTGTCCCGAGCCTGCCCTGCCACCCCAAGGGTCGCCCGGCTGCGCGGGGCTCGCGTCCGCCTTTCAGCTCCACCGAGCCGCCTCTCTCGCTCGGCTCTAGCCTCGTAGCTTATTCCAGAATATCTGTGAACGCACCCGTTACCAAACGGATAGGTCTATATGCACCCCAACTTCGTGTGTCCGTTTGGAATAACCATTGAGTGGGGCGGAGAAATCCAAATGCTTCCGTTGCCACATTCTGTATGGAATCGGCAATACTTTCACTCCTCTACAGACACATTTATATCTTCTGGGATTTCACAAAACCAATGTTTTCTCTCATATATTTTCTAGCGCCCTTTTGAGCGTTCCACAAGTGCATATCCGTAAATTGTACAACTTTCCAGCACCTTAACTGTCTCAACAGAATCTCGAGCCCTGTTCTCTCTTCCTTCTCTGTGTGGCTCACAACTCCCCTTTTTTAAACCTGCCTCATACCTTGAATATCACTCACCCCTCGCACGCGTTCGGTCATTCTCACGCCTAGCACTTGCTCCATAACACTCACCAAAAGTATCATATTTGGTATTCTGAAAACATGTCTTTTATCAAATTTATAAGCAGGTTGTCGATGGACTGTGCATTCAGCTTTGTTGTGACAAGAGGTGAAAGAAAAGTCAGACGACAGACATAGCCTGAAAATATAGTCTTTATTATTATTTAAAGTCATTTTAGCAGCAGCAAAAAATAATAAACAACATAAGAGTAGCAAGACTGAAAAAAGTAGGATTACAATGTTTATGTTTCCGCACGCACGCACGTATGTGTGTGTGCATGCTTGCTTGCGGACACAGACATCAAAGTTTATTGTTAGGTCATACAGATTGTTAAAGTTAATTAACATGCTATTTCTCAATACCACATGCCAAATGTCGCATTCGTCAGTTGTAACAATATGAAATTAATTTCAGATATTTAACAGAAATGTATAACAGACTTAAAATAATTGTTTACTATCACTGTAAGTCTCCATATAATATCCTCATATTCCCTGATATTTATGTCAGCTTTCATCTGTTGAATAATTTTCTAAACAGCTGTTGTCATTGTGCGACTATGTGTTTTCACGCACAGAAGCTATGTGTACTTCGAGCAGTTTGATGTAGCCACTGGACAAACAATAATGTGAGACGATATTTGGGACATGACCACAGTATTGTTGGAAATAAATATAATAGGGTTTTGCTGCACTAGCGTTCTTATTGCCTGTTCTAACATAAGGACGATATTAAAATACATAACGTGAACGGGTGTTTCGACCGCTTTTATGACAGTCAGGACAATTAAGAACGATCTTACAACCCGGTCTAGAAGTCTTTATAAAATACACACCAAAAACACTTTCACATTATGACCAAATATTAAAACCATCAAAACAAACTCACCCTCAAAACGATAAAAACATTGAGGTTATCTTTTATAACCCTCAGCTTGAGCTGAGTCTCCCAGTCGATACCCACCAGTCTGACTTGCACTCAGCAGAGCAGAAATACCCATGTCTCCAGCTTTCATCACTAATTATTTTAAGGAGCATGCTGCAGGTGCTGATTTGAGAAGGTCTGTCCATGGCCATTGCGAAAACTTACTGTGATTTGATCTCCAGCCACTGAAATAGACGATTTCATACATCAAATCAAATGCAAAACTCCCCAAAGCTACTTCAAAAAAAGTCCAGAACAAACTTACTGACATTTTATAGTTTTGAATTGTGCTATTGTATTTCTCATCTTAAGCACCTGTGCCATGCACCATTATAAAATAAATGCTAATAAAAGGCAAACAATTTCCAATTCAACATGTGTACTTATCACATATCTTTTACCTTCTCTTGCTCTTAAAAATAACAAGTAAACTTATATTCCATGCGTGTATGTTTAGCAAAAAAATCAGAAATTCGCAACAACAAAAAAATACCTGCAATGATGTTGCCAGTTCCATAAGGAATGTGGACCTGGTTATACCTATTAAAATTATTTTGGATTTGAAGTCTACGCAGCGCACTAGGGTGCAGCGCCACCGTGTCCCCAACCCGAAATGGTTGTTCTTCCGCCGTGTCTGCAAACAATTACATCTTCACAAACATGTACATTGAAAAGGTGACGCTAGCAAGTGCACATTCTGAGAAGCATATTCACACCTGCACACCTGGTAAAGAAGGTTATCACCCTAGGTGCCATACTACTCTCTATATATATAATATATTTCCGGAACTGTCAGAATAAAAAAGAAAGTTTATAAATTTCGTCTGGGGGAGAATATCCTTCCCTCTTAACTCGTCCTCTCGCCTGCTCATCTTTTCACGACTGCTGCTAACCTATTTTTTTCCCAGAGGAGAAAAGGTATTCATTTTTTTAATCTGTGCATTTTCGTGATAGAAGTTAGGTAAATAACAAATAAATAACATACACTTTTGATCAAAAATATGTTAGCTGTTGTCAGCAACGCACACTGTGAGCGTGTGAGGGGGGGGGGGTACGTTGATGCTGTGCAGTAAAGCACACCCACAGCATGCACTGGAGTGAAAACTAACGTCAGTGATTGTATATTACCATATATACGAGGTACGGAATATCCACTGTTTATGTGTTGTATGCTATTTCTTAGCTTTCTTGCATTTTATTGTATGTATTTCATACTGCACACTGTCACAACTTGGGAGATTTCTTTTTGCTTTTGACGGGTCTTCTGCTCTGCTTGCTCTCACGACCACCATCAAGAGTGTGACATGTGCGTAGGTGGAACTATCACTGTATTACTAAAGTTAATTAATATGATTTTGTAATCATATGGCCGAGCCCCCACCACCTACAGTCTCCCATAAAGAACAACAAAAGACCGTAATGCAGTGAACACAAAAAAGAACAATGTATTGTTGATATAAAGAGCGAGTAGTTACAATCGAGACAATATATGTTTCAACTCTAGGGGTCCCGCAATTTCCTTCTGTTTGAGCTAGGTCTACTATAACATCTAATACCACCCTACATCACCCGCCTCGCCATTAAACACAATGACAAACCACTTACCTCAATCTCGCCTTTGCTTACGAGAAAAGAATAACCACGTGATGCACAACATTCACAGAACACAACACTCGTTCCCGAATGCTTCTTACAGTCCGCACGACAGTCTGTACGTTGGAGCGCTCCTTCCTTGGATATGTTCACCAGTAGATACCCTGAAGACCTCTTGAACACTTCCACGTAACAGCAGACTTCGATGCCGACGATCACACACGTCACAGAGGATATGACGTTTCCCAAAGACTGACACACAGCCCCTTGAGCTCACCCCAAGAGCTCGGTTACAGGCAGCCTCCTTGTAAGGCTGGACCTTCGCCCCCTGCTTCTGACGGTTGTCTTATCCGCGGTCTTCGGTCTCCCTCCTTTACGTTATGCAGTCCTCTCCCGCCAGGTCAGCGTAGAGGTTTTCCCACAGCAGAGGAACACGTGCTGCTAGAGTCTCACGCCAGTCTGGAAGGATCACACACCTTCGCAGAGTCCCTTGCGCAATGCAACTGGTCTACTCAAGCCACGTGCTGTCGCTGCTAGACTTCCACACGTCTAGCAGAACGAGACACCTCAATTCTGCAGCTGAATCCTTCAGCCTTCAGCAGACTTGTACCACAAGACACGTACATCTCCCCACAGCAGCTCTTCTTTCACAGGAGTTCCGGCTAACGAAGCCCTCATTGTAGATTTCGCTGAAGATTCTCTCTTGGGCGGAAGACGTCCTCTCACAGGATGTTTGGGCGTAAGATAATTCGACTGTCAAAATCAGTCCTTTTATTCTCAACTTTCGTCCATAGATTCTCTCATTCACTCGCACGTGGTCAACAAGGCGGTTACATGTATCAACCAATCAGGCCAGAGACAGCAGAAGCCACACCCCGTGTCAACTAGTAGAACACGCCCCTAAGTGGACATCTAGTGTGGACACAACTACCCCCTCCCCTTCCTGGTTGTGTACACCCATCGGCTACATCAAAGCTCTTGATGCTCGATACTACGCGTCACTGGATTCCTCCAGTCACGTAATCCTGCCCTGAACAAACTAAAGGACACCTGGTCAGCCTGACACACCTGCACTAATCGCTCCCCAGCGTGCCCCAGGGTAAGTAACACCTTGCCCCTTGCTTCTAGGCCCAGCACCCCCGATCATAAGTGTGAACAAGGACCGAACCTGGGCTGGTGATGACGTGAGCGGCTAGATGGCGGCTTGAACAAGGAATAATAGACCTTAATTAGGGCCGGAGAGTCGAGGATGGATCACACCTGGAATCTATGGTGCAATCTCCTTGACCCACCAGACCCCAACACGTGACAGGCACAATAAAAACGGATTATATTTCAGCTATGACAAAGTATTATAAACTTTTGTGTATCTGGCAATAAAACATATCGAACCTTGCAACAAATGAGGGAAAATCAATGCCACTATTACCTCACAGCAGGGCATGTTAAGTCAAATACAAACTGGACTCTCATCACTGCCATTTGTTAGCAAAATATCTTATTTGATTGTATTGTACACCCTGAGGATTTCATGTAATTGTCCTATGTTGTGTTTGTGTCGAGTCCCAGTTGTTAGTTTACGCTTAGTGAGCGAGCTGACGATATAAATTAGGGATTCGCTGTATGCACACGTGGTACACCAGGGGCTAGCCGTGTGAAGACTAGGGTCGTTTAAAAGAAAGGGATGGCAGATCTTTTTTGAAGATCTGCCACGTTCCTTACTTTCGACTCTCTCTTTGCTACGTGTTTGGGTACGATAGGCTCCCTTGATTGCACACGTCAGCATACGGTTGTGTCTAGCGCTGCCAGTACTTTGTTGGGGTTGTCGTTTGACGATTTATAGCGCTCTGTCCTCATTTGTTCTTGTTTGAGCAAAATATCTCTTCAGGATCCCTTGCAAACTGTCTCGCATCTCTGTGGACGATAGCTGATTCTGATAGTACTGAGAGTTCCCCTTGTTCCAATACCTAAGGCAGCAGGGTCGGTCAGCAATAATACAAATGTAGGAGTTATGAAAGGAGATCAATGACCCGTGAGAGCAATACGTTACATGACTTAGAGGCCGTTGCAGAGAGATAAATAACTACAGTAGCCCATCATCACTCAGCCACAAGTATGACCATTATTTGGCAATGACCGGGGATGTCAGATAATAAGAACACAGTACGGATTAAAAGCGATAGGTGTGTTTAGCTTTGGGGTTAGCGAACAAAAACCAGTCGGAGTCTGTTGTCGCCGCCACGCCGGGACCTAACCCTTAACTGGGTTGACAACATGCAGTAAACTTTGAGCTTGTTATGCTCTAGTGAGGTTATCTGAGTCGATGTGTGGAAGACAGATCACAGCGGACGGATGTAGCAGAATATAACACACTACCGCCGAGTCCTAAGGGACAACATGTCGACCTCCAGCAGGCTGAGAACTGTCTGATGTAGCCCAGTGGATCCGCAAGTATCCACAGATTGTAGCCAAACCGGACTGGTTTACCATGGATTAACTATTTCGGGCTGTGGTGACAAAATAAGGAGCCATGCTTTCATCCACATAAAGCTGTAGATGCAAAGGAAAGCACCTCAGTCATCTCTCATTGATCATTGTCAGATAATATCTTACTTTTTCACCTTGATAACCCCAACAAAGTACTGGCAGCGCTCGACACAACCGTATGCTGACGTATGTGTCGAGCGCTGCCAGTACTTTGTTGGGGTTATCATTTGATGATTTATAGCGCTCGGTCCTCATTTGTTCTTTTTCACCTTGTCATTCGGGTTCAACCTTTTGTTCGCCATATGAAGGAACTCCGTGCGGTGTCGGGACATGGTCCCAGCTACAGCTACATTGTGGGCGTGGAAGCATATTGTAACCAGACAAATACGTATGACAATAAAAGTACGAACACATCTTGTCTGCTTGTATTAAATGTATGATCTCTTTTGTCTCGTCTTGAATATAGATGTTGCCTTCTCAACGGTACGATGCATCACGTCTGTCTCTAGGCAACCATACCAAGGCTGAGCACGCTAGGCTAGAAAGTGTGAACAGGGGTTCTTTGATGGATAACCACTGTGTCTACCGGCCTGAGTGTTACCTAACCGACCCAGACAACAGATTAGCTTAGCTTGCCCAATAGCGCAAATTTCAATAAACTTTTTTTGTAGCACAAATAAGGCCAGACCGATGTTAAAAATTTCTGTTCAAGAAAATGATCTGCAATTATCCTGATTAGGAAAATTGTGAGAAATTTTACGTGTTTGGCAGATAATTTTAAATTTATTTGCTCTGGGCTATCGGACACCTGTTATGTCAAGTTTTGTACAGACACAGACAAAAGGACTTGTTTGCATTGCATTTGGCGTTGTATTTGACAGTGTATAACTGAATATAATGAATATGCACTTTCCACACTGGCAGCATTCTGTAACTTCTAATCTGCTAGTTTTTTGTTTGTTTGTTTGTTTGTTTGTTTGACATTTTACTTCATAGTTTAGTGCACGTTGATTCTTTGCCACTGTTGAATGTGATATTTTAAAAAACTTATAATTTAGTGTCCATTTTAAATTATATGTGCATCCACAAGAGAAACCGATTCCTTTATTTTCCTGTGTCACAAATATACTTACCTTCTCTGAAGTAAGACGCTGGAACATTCAAAACGTGAAGGTCAAACTTCGCTGCACCAGAAATAAGAGCCATATATTTCTTCTCAGTTTTGCCGCTTTCCAGTGAAATTCCTTCAAAGCTATACAATAGTTCTCTCTCGTAACTCTCCCCACCACAGACAGTGATCTCCCCTGACTGTAGATAAGCACTAAAATGACATCGCGCTGTGAACTTGTCCGCTTCCTTGAAACTGACTGTTGATTTGGCTCTCTGAATACACACAAAATTCAATATCAATATGCATGAAAATACTTATTACAGAAAAGAAATTAAAATTTCTCTTACATGTTTTAGCAAGACCATTTCCTTATGTGCGTATGTTTGCGGGAGTATGTCGTGGTCGGGGTGGGGGGGGGGGGGGCGCTTTTACTATATAAGCAGCAGCGACGTCAATTCATCAAAACTGTTATGAAAGCGACCCAAAAAAGTCATTAATTTCTGAAATCCCAGCTTTGTGTAGCTGAAACATCAACTATAGAACCTGAGAAAAACTGTAGTTGTAGCATAAATAAGTTTAGGCTAGTATGTCACAACCGATCATTTTGTGGAGTTTTGTACAGTGTTGTCCCACGATAAAGTTTGTTTACTGCAGATTGGATAAATTTTAAACTGGAAAATCAAATGCGAATAAACTAGCAATACACACTGGTCAATGGCAGAAAAAGGGGCCAGGTATTTGTTGCTTAACCTGCAGTCGCAAAATATGTAAATATCAGGACGGTGTTGCTTAGACAAAGTTTAAGTGGTGCCACGCGTGGGACTGATGGCGCAACACGGGCCTCAGTCCCACCCTGTCACACTATACTGACACCGGGCCAACCAGTCCTAGTACTGTTCCCTGTAGTGCCAGGCGTCTGGCAGGGCAGCTAGTAGATTGTCAATTTTTAAGTCTTATGAGATACGAACCACTGACCTCCCGCCTCGGAAGCGGACCCGTTAACCACGCGACCACCGAGGCGGTCCAAGAAAACAAAGGGGGGAGGAGAGCTTACGTCAAACGAATCTTCATCCACCACTCCCTTTTCTTTGCTGGCAGCCATTGCTTTCTCTCTTTTCTCCGCCAAAGGGAAACTTTCCCACATAGACAAGACGCTGCCTGAAGGGCACAGAACGCAAATGAGACCTCCGTTACTTAGTGCACGTGCACCGCACGTGGCAGACGGAAGTTTTCCTGCTGGGTAGGCGCACCCCGACAACGTGTCCACACACTGCACGACATCTGTGGTCTGTCCCTTTGCGTCCACTCCGCCGAACAGGTAAATGCGGTGGCCCAGAACAGCAGCTGTAGCTTCGTCAACCCCTAGGGGCAGCTGACAAAAGACACTCCACTCATGACTTCTTAGGTTGTACTTTAAAACTTCCCTTCCTTTTATACTTTCAGTGTTCTTCTCTAGTCCCCCAAGAAGAAAGAGTTCAGACCTGACGGCAGCCATGGCGTGCTTTTCACGACCCTCACCGGGTACAGAGGGCAGCACCTCCCATTTGTTGTCACCTGTCCGGTAGACAGCGAAAAACGTTGGCAGTTTAGATCCTCCGCTGACGTACATCTCATTACCCCACGTGCAGCTGGCAAAGTCGATTCCGATATCTTCTGGCAGAGGCGCGAGTCTACAGCATTTCATGACTTTGTTCTGCAAGTCGAAAACGTAGGTGTCTTTGATGGGCTTGTCGATCTCTGTGTAACCTCCAACCATAACGCCACGTGTTTTGATTTCCGGTAGGTTGAGAGGCACAGACTGTCGGGCCAGAATCTGTGTCTTGACTGTTGTGTCCTTGTTGAAGACTCCCCTTATGACGTAAGTCACACCCTCGCTGACTTTTTCTGGAACACGTGTTCATTAAAAAAAATTGCCTTCAGAAGAATAAGAAAACCTTGTCTGTGAAAAGCAATTTCATTGAAAAATTCTTTTTAATTACGAGAAATATAATAAAAACAGATTGCATTTACAACAGTTAAAACAGGAATTATCAATTCATCTGGCAGACACTCTGCAGTAATCCAGGAGGGCAAATAGGGGTTAAAAGTTACCACATCAATTTTTTGTAATCTCTTATCTTTAGAAAAACCAAACGAAAGAAATAAACGTCTTTGTGGTTTGAACATTCGTGCACTTTTCTATGTTTTGCTTACCGGATAGGACTTCTCTAAGAGGATGATTCTGATAGGTAACTAGCTCACATATATATTCCGAGCTTAGCTGGGGAAAGGAGACAAAGGGGAGTAACTCCAAAAGGTGAATCTGTCTGACGTCCTGGTCAGCCTCCACCCAGCGTAGAACAGTCTTGCAAACATCGTCCATGGCGAGTTTCTTCTGTAGAGACAGGAGAATAAGCAGCATGGACTTAGGCAGGGCCAGCAACTCTTCATGCTTCGACACACTGCAGATCTCGTCGACGGCCATTTTAAAAGACGTTTCAGCCAGGATATCAAGGTCGTACTGCAGAGCGAATCGCCACGTTCCCAAGCAATACTCAGGTTGAAGATTTGTTTGGAGGAACTCTACGCAATATTCCTCTAAAAATTTGATCTGCAGATAAATGGACATTCTGAGAATATCTTTAGCCGTGTCGTTGGTAACCACATCTTTGCCTCCGTAGATGATATCCATCAACAACTGGAAAGATTCGGGAGAAACGTCTTCGTGCGCGATCTCTACTTTTCCACTTGAACCTTCTCGCCAAACAGGTTTCAGCGAAATCTTGAAAAACATGGACACAGATGCCAACACCACACGATGGCACGAGAACTCTCTTTGCCCAACCACGACAGTGATGTCACACAACTCCCCGTCATCAAACTGTAGGCCGAGACCCCGATAGATGCTTGCAAGAGCTCTATCCGTGAGATTAGACGAAACCATGGTGTATATATTTGTTAACATCCACAGCGACAGTCACCTTGGCCTGTAGAGAATTAAAAATAGCCACAGCATAAAATCCAAGATTCCAGCTTCAAACTCTATTATCCGTATGGAAATTCAGTTACAGTGCCCTACAACCTGCAATAGAAAAGTAACAAACATCATATCAATATGAACACGGGTATATCAAATCAGTTTAAACACCCATGTCTAAATTTAACATAACACACGTTAACAAATTGATAAAATTATAGAATCTCCTACATGAATCATAAACATAGTACTTCAAGCATCTCTTGCCTACCTCGCTACAGCACTCTCCCCTCTCCTCTTCCTCTTTCCACATCTACCTCGTCTCCTCTTTCTCTCTCCCCCTTTCTGTGTATATCTCTAACTCTCCTCTCTCTCTCACACACACACACACGCACACATGCACGCACACACAAATCACGTATGTACGTTTCATCTGGACTAGGGGCGACAATCCATATAGTGGCGTCAAATCATGTGGTGTAAACCTATATGAATTGTCACCCAGGGATGCACTGCCTACATGAATTGTCGCCGGCGACAAATCATGCATGGGAGCGACAGTTCATATAGTGCAGACCTACATGATTCGCAGGGGGTGACAAATAATGAAGGGACGGCAAATCATGGAGTAACAGGTCTTAAATGTGTGATGACCTACTGAACAGTTATATGCAATGTAAAAATCACACTTTAGATGGCGTCTACACTTTTTGAATTAGGTATCTGAGTGGGAATGCCGTTAAATAGCATTAATAATAAAAAAAACACCACAATAAAAATATGAACTAATGTAAACAAACAGATAAAACTCTCAAATATGGTGTTCGGGCTATGAACCTCATCACTGACATAACGCATTTCTGACGAAAAATTCAATAAATCTGTCTGAATTTCGATATGACCATTATAAGTGGGTTTTTCTAAAGCAAACTTATTTGAAATAACCCTATCAGACCTAAAATTAAAGCATGAAGTCTTGTAATACACTTGCCAAATAAACACCGTTTGATGTCACACACACCCACTCGGCCACCTATCTCACTCGCACCAAGCGACCAAGGGTGTGGGGGTGTGTTCTTTTTCGCACAACTCCGCACAACACAAGACAACGAGACGATGTAGTTTTTCTAAAAGGACCCGGCTTTATTTATTAAACTACACTCTCGCACTTGCTTTCCGATACTCACGCAGTTAACACTCTGATACACACTATTACTTTCACTATCAACTATTCACTACACCAACTATTCACTAACTTGCAGTTCTCCTCGCTCTCATCTACTTTAACTGAATCACACAACTAACCACGTTTTCGGTCTACACACTACTTCAAGCCTCTCACCTAACAACCTCTTCTCACGCACGGTCCTAACAACGCACCTTTCCACTATTGTAACGTTATGAATGATCCCGACCTCAGAAAAGGCAATGTTGCGTTATGCCGGCACCAGAAAGGAACGTGCACCACTGCTCTCTCTCATCGTCAATCGACCCGTGATTTCTGGTCATAAGAGTTTTATTTTGCACATGGTGAAAGTCCAAGTGGCGGGTCGTTTACAACTTAGTAACTCTGTCTCTGCTTCTCTCTGCTTGTCCCCCCTTTCCCCACTAGAGCTTATATATTCGAGTTAAATGTCTACTGCTGACCTTTTCCAATCTGCACGTGTGGCTGTGGTGGGCAACTGCATGCTTGGTGACCCTAGTGGACGATGCATAGTTTGGAGTTATAGGTCTTTTGTATATAGTTATTGAGTGCTGCGCGGCTTAAAATGGTGTGTGTGACCTCTCAGTTATGTCTGGCCTGCTAAGTGTTAAGTTCAGGCTCAGATCTGTCTTGGATGGAATGTTCTCTTCTAAGTTGTACTCTGTGCCCCTAACTAACCTACCTGCTACCTACTGCCTGGCACGCATATTGTTACATCCCTCCCCCACCCACAAAAGAAATCAGAGTGGGGGGAGGTGTTTCATCACCAATATATGGCCCACTGGCCTTAAGGATTGCCCATAGCGGCAAAACTCTGATTTCTTTTACAAAAAAAACCAATAACAATATGCATCAAAACTTCTATAACAAAAACTATCAATGACCGTCCCGCCACAACGTTAACAATAGTAAAATGAACAACAACAAAAGAGTTATAGCAACAATACAAGGCAACAAATCTAAACTCAAGTTAACCTATAACAATGACCAAACAACCTTATGTGAGCAAAACACAAGCGCGCTCGTTAGAAAAGTCCATGGATGCGCGCAAAACCAATTTGCTTGGAAAAGTCCATCAAAATGTCAACGTCCCGGTATCGAGATATAGCGAGTTTCACAGTTCATCGGTTGTCTCTGGATTCCAGGCAGCGTAACACACGGCGAAATGTTCAATGTCACTGTAGCACAATGATTCGAATACAGCGTCGCAGATAATTTGGTAAATACAAATGTGACATTAACTTATAATCGCAGTAAACAGAGTCCGGACCAGAACGACCACGGAATCCGCAGGAAAAAAATGCCAACACCTAACAGGGGAATGTCACATGCTAATACAACTAACAAAACAAAAAAAACAAGAAAACTAATTAATTGGCGGTATTCTCAACTTCATAAATCCGAAACCTGAATACATCAATAACCCAACTAATAAAATAACCTAATAAAACAATAATAAAAATACACCACAAATTCATAACCAGCTGAAAGAAAAAGAGGAAATCAAATAAAATTACAAGAATTAAACGACAAAGCAAATTTAAATCCAATAAAAATTCAACGGATCAATGAAGGAAAGAAAAACACAACATAAGCAGATACGATGTCTCAGGGCCCAAAACATAACGCGAATCTCATGGTGAGCCCAAGCGAAGATCCTTGAATCAAAAGAAATAGTTCAGTCACCATGTCCATTGTTCAAACTAGTTCCCATAACGCCAAATAAACACGTGCGATATTCTAAGTTGACGACGAGGAAGAAACACAAGTTCAAATATATCTCATTATCCATGATTTTCACCGTGAGTAGAGCAGCTGGTCTC
>SMGT01015647.1:75129-90173 GCA_004794575.1 Lanistes nyassanus | reverse complement strand
TCCGATCTTTGTTTTGGTCTTGGCTGACAGAAGATTTATCGGCGCACTGGCTTCCCTAAGACTTTCACCAGCTCGCGTCATAAGCTCTGCTGGAGAGAAATCATCGCCAGCCAAATTGCTTTCTGGTTTTGTCGTTGTGGTTTCTGTAGCAAGTTCTTTTTTACGGGAATGGGTCGTTGGCCCATAGCCCAACCCCCAACCTGGAGGACCAGGGACTGCGCTTCATCTGGTCTCTATCCTCCGACCTGTCTGGCATGGGTGGCCCTACCAGGAGCATAAAGCTCCAGCCAGCATAGCTCTCAGGGTTATTGAGACACTCAAGCCCTCCCACCACTCCAAGGTAGCAGTCCATGGGAGAGACCCAGCCAGCAATGCCAAAAGAGAACTGCTGTCCCACGCCAGCAAAGAAATAAACACGACAGAAAAGGTCTGTGCCATTATCTAAAATGATTTCGGCGACGAGCCTCCCACACTTGCAATGAAGGAAACATTTTTACACGACAGCGGGGCCAGGCAAAATGGGTGCGGGGCTGTGCCTATATATATAGACATCACTGGCCATCAGATATCGGCTGGCCAACAGAACATCGCAAGCCATTGCTGTCAAAGACCCCTTCGCCCACTTTGTGGAAGCAATGAAGCAAAGACCCGTGAGGAAGCACGTGCACCGGTACCTCACAGACACGAATGCCCATGTCGGTTTTTGCATGCTGCCAGATGAAGTGGTAAGGTGGGAGAGGGAAGAGGAAACCCCCGCCCGGAGGACACAGTGTGAAGAGACGACAACGTCAACACTCCCTCCTTTCAAGACCAGGTCTCAGTGCTCATTGCTATGACGACCCAGGTATCAAGAACTGTCAGCAGCCTGGTCAGTGACAGACAGCAGCCCAGGACCGAACGGAAATGCTATGGGTGTGGTCAGACGGGTCACATAAGACGTCATTGCAACAACCAAGGAAAGAAAATCGTCGGCAGTAATTAAGCCGCCACTGTGCTGAACTGATGCCGCAGGCTGCATGGGTAGACAAGGCCTTCGACAGATGTCCCCTTACAATGGTGCTATTGCAGAAACATCCAGTCACTGCACTTATCTATTCTGGCAGTGGTCTCAACAGAATCATGGTGGAAAAAAACACATCAACACAGACCTACAGCAGATGGCATGGCTGACTTCGAAAGGAGCCATTGGGATGGACATTCCATTGTGGCATCGTTGAAATGGACATCACAGTCCTAGTGCATGATATACCATAGGTAGTGTTTCTGGTCATAAAGGATTCTGCCAAACGCCCTGCTGTGATGTGCATCACTGATGAGCTGTCATCTTAGACGCATGGTTATGAACTGCATGTCTTTCGACCATGTCGATAAATATACCTACGAGACCCTAACAGTGACTGAACTATGTTCACATTGCACGTGGTTTGCACATGCATTGGGGTTTTTCACCCGTGCTTCTTCATGCATTCGATATGCACACGTCTGGCATCTTGGATGCCTGAAGGTCTGGCTGCCCTCTGTGATGTACATGAACTATCAGCCAAGGGTGTCAGTTGCAGACGATACTCGAGCTGTCCAGCATAGTACTTTCGTCCTCGTCATCTTTTGATACTGCTCAGAACCAGATTGAAAATTGCATCGATGTTTTGCATGGATGAATAGCAATAAGCTTAAGTTAAATACTGCAGAAACTAAAGTTATGCCTATTGGGTCATCACATCTCCGATTGGTGGGTGATGAGCTTGTATGCGTTGGTGGGGAAAAACTTCAGTATCAGAAATCTGTTAAATACCTGGGCGTGCATCTTGATCAAACACTTTCCATGCACACTTATGTTAGTTTTGTCTGTCATTCTGCTTTTCTCTACAAAAAATCGCCACCATTCGTTCTTACCTGTCGGTCAGCCACTGCTCAACTTCTTTTGACCTTCCGCCTAGACTATTGTAACTGTCTTTGCTGGGATGTCGGCTGACCACATTTGCAAATACAGAACAGTGCTGCGCGACTTGTAATGTAAAAGTCTAGACGGGATCATGTTCAACCATTACTAAAAGAATTGTACTGGCTACCAGTAAATTCCCGCATCCAGCATAAACTTGCCACTCTAGCCTTCCGTCACTTTGAAGGCTCGCTACCTCCTTACCCGTCTTCAGTCCTCACAACTATCCACCGCTTTACTCTTAGATCTTCCTCTGAAAAGCTTCTGTCCGTCGCTAAAACTAATCTCAAATTATTTGGTCAGTGCTCCTTTCATTATTCTGCCACAGCAGTGGAACTCTTTGCCCACCAATCTCCATGATGCACCCTCTGTGAAGTTCAAATCTCAAGATACACGTTCTGTACTGGTTTTGGCCATTGACATCTTGGCTGGGTACGAGTTTGGTTGTGCTACACAGTGTCTGATTGTGGGATTGTGTGGCTTGTGCAAGTCTGTGAGGGAGAGACTGGGGTTAGTGTTCAAGTGCCAGGCCACTGAACTGCTTATTGTTGTAATTGCTTATGCTCGGTAAAGTTTTTGTTTTATGAATGCTTTTCCATGTTTCTTTGATATTTGTTTTTTTGAATTTTATTGGTTTCTTTCCCTTTCTTAATCTTCTCTTTGGAAGCGAACAGAGCTTAAAATAATAAAAATAACACAAACACTGATGTTTGACTGTTGCAGAAGTTACAAGAAGGATCATCCAAAAGTATATGGTGGGATATTGTAGTTTTGCAGTTCCACACCTTCATGACTGTCACAGTTCTGGTCTTTCAATTCTTTTGAGCAGTATATTTACAACCAGCAGACAAACCTGAACCACTCAAACACAAAGCTGCTGAAATTAGAGGAAAGTTATCAAATATATTTACATTTCTTTGCAAGTAACAGATTAGAGGAAAATCAAACTATGAAATATATTTACTTTTCTTCTCAATAAATTAGAGGAAACTGCTTTATTCAAAGCTATGAAATGTATTTACTTTTCATGTAATAGAGGAAAATGCTTTATTCACAGCTATGAAATATACTTACTACTCTTTTCAAATAATAAATTAAATAGAGAAAAACACTCATCAAAGCAATCAAATAGATTTACTTTTCTTTACAAGTACATGCAATACATTTTTTTTTACATTTCGTATATTAAGATTATTTTACTATAGTGAAATCCAAACACATCAGATCCTGCTGGGGGTGTGAGGAGAGAGAGAGGACCCAAGAATATACCTTCCCTGCCTGTGTGCATGCATGTGTTTGTGTGTGAGACAGAAAATGGCTTAGGAAGGGAGAGAGATAATGTTGCCGCTGAATGTAGGCATGTAGGAGTGTGGTGCATGTTCTCACAGCCATGCACAGATATCTATGAACAAGATGATCACACCATAGTCTAATCGAAATGTACTTCAGGAAGCCTCAATGCAGACCATGATATGGTGGGCATAGCATTGCGAGTTATGGATAGAAGTCGGCACGAAAATCATTTTCAAATTGTGAATTTATGCCAGTTATTATTGTTTTGGTTTTGCTTTTATATTGTTCGATCATGTGGCTATGGATTCCCTATCCCATAATAAAAATACTGCAATCCATCTTACCCAACACAGCCATGACCTAAACAGGCATCCACACAGACTTCCTCACATTTCAATACAATGAACCTTCAGGGATCTCCATGACAACACTAGTCTGTTTGCGACAGTCAGACATTTAAGCAGATTGTGCAGCAGTAGATGTTTGGTTGGAGTGTTCCTGCTTTTTCAGAAACTCCACCAGCAGGTCTCTGCGCGAAGTCAAAGGAACAGTAGGGCTCCTCCAGAAATGAAGATCATTTCCGTAAGCCGTGTAACGTCTGGCTCCATCAGGACCCATCAAGCTTCTAAGAGCCATGTTTCTCTGCAAGAGCTTTGTGTAAAACTCAATTCCCCCATCAACATATTCCGGGCCCAGCATGGCTGCCTGCCTGTCAACCTTACGGTCTCTGTACCATGAGTAAGTGTCAGAACCAAGACAATACAGCACAGTCCCCATGCCTGCACAAAACCCGTATACGATAATCCGAATGGGCAAAGTTGTTCTTTGGGATAATCGATTCAGTTTACTCACTGCAGATCCCAGCCAGTATGCAACAAAGAAACTTGCAGCTAGGAATAATCCTCGCAAATGTATGTGGTAAGTATGAAGGTAGAAAAGTTCTCGAGCAATAGCAAACCTTCTTGCTTTCTCACTCAGATTCAATGACTGTTGCAGGGACTGCCCTGCTGGTGAGGTCCAGTCTATAGGCTTACTGTTTATGGTTATTTTATCTTTGTCAATGTCATCAACTGATCGGTAAGTAAAGTTTATAGGAATCCCAATGATTCCCCCATAGCTAGAATAGGTTGACCCACGATGAACAATATCCTGGCCATAGGCACTGAAGAACTCTACATTGGCCTCGCTGACAGGGTCCCACTTCAGTTTGTCCAAGATCTGCCCAAAAACAAAGAAATGTTATCACAAAATCAGAGAACTAGATATGCACAGCCAACTGTAAATCTCCAGCACCACACAACCTGAGTAAGACGAAGCACAGGTAAAATCATTTAGAAAGCATGTCTCCAGACTGCTGCAACAGGATTGGTTGGTTGGTTGGTTAACATCCTGCTGCAAACTGGGTGCAAATCTGGATGGTGTACTCTTGGGGATATGGAACCCTATTACAAAGCTATGCACTAATAGAGAACCACCAGACCGATAACTGCAGTAAGATGGACAGTGCAGACAGGCAGTTAATACGCAGGGAATGGCTGAATGGAGTTTGCACAATGTATAACTCCAGGAAATAATCTTTGGCCACAACAGGATTCAAACCAGCTAGTCTGAAACTCTACCAACTGAGCTGTTCAGGTCCCCATGCTGCAATAGGGAGTAATAGTATGAAATCTGACCCTGAGAACAGTAGACCTCAGAGCTGTCTTTAGTCAGCCTTATGCTCTGTTTGGCCCATAGAGTGAAGGGGCAGGGTTGGGTTTCAAGTGTGCTCCTTCATCCGTGCATTGTGAAATAGCAATAAGACTAAACACTTCCGTGGATTATTTAAATTGCTAAGAAACACCGTTACATATACCATCAATAAAATTTTTAACTCTTTGCACTCACGTCAAAACATTGGTCACGATGTTCTGAATGCCCTTCACAGCACATTGAAACGTTGTGTCAGTTTAAAAAAATTATTCCACATGCACTTAACAGTTTAATCGGTAAATCCTGGTATCACTGGAAAGCCCTATCATCAGTTGTATTCCCTCAACCGTTTAAATGACTTTTAAAATTTAGATTAAGCTTGCAGTTAGTTTTCGCTGGGCACCTCGTTACCAGAAAGTTATGTAACAAGAAATGGCTGCTTGATGGAAGATTTTCAATCAAGTCTGGTAGAAAAAAATACTATAAATATAATTTAGGCCGGAAGTTCAGAGAAAATAATCTTGGATTTTATTCAGGATCAGAAAGTGATAATAATATACAGTTCTGAGGTGTCGAATGTGGGCAAGCAGAGATTATACTTTTTTTTATTTCATGCATCCAGTAACAACACTCAACACCAAATGGCAAGTAATATTTAAATATTTCCAATAAAAATTCTTAAAGAATTTTTAAGTCCAAGAATTGATCTTTCCAAATAAAGTATATTACTGCAAGTGTCTTAATTTATTAGCAATATTTTTTTAAACGTGCCAAGATCTGTGCACAATCCACATGCATAGCTCTATGCCATGAAAGTGCAGAGGGTTAGGTTTAACAACTGGCATGCCTAAAAAGCTGATAGGTCAATGAACTGCAGATAAATTAATCTGACTGGTCTATTGAGCTGATGCAGGTAAACTGATCTGGGCATCTCAAACTTTCATCTGTCACTGACCTAAGACTGGCTGAGCCCATGCACTGGCAAAAGAGGAGAGAGACAAAGAGAGAGAGAGAGCTGTTTTGGCAGAGCAAGTTTTAAAGTTTGGGAGGAGACCATATTTATTCATCAACTTCCACATCAGACAGGAAGCCCTGGATGTTTGATGTTTTATGATCTCAAAGGGTAGTAGCTTGGGGTAAACATGGTGGTGCCAAACAGAAAGGGTGGACAGTAGCTTGGGGTAAACATGGTGGTGCTAAACAGAAGCCAAATTAGATGTTTGTCTTTTTAAAAAAGTGTACCTGGGGCAAAATTTAATTCAAATGCCACTGAATTGGGGGTTAAAATAATAAGAAAGGGGTGCACAAAGTTCTCCCAGGTCTTGGCTTTTATTTCCAAATTTATTTGCAAGATTTGCTACCTACTTTACGCCACAGGTACTGAAAAATTATTATAATGCAAATATTACTCCTTCGACATCCTCAGAAAAGAAGTAAGACTTAAATTTTGAGCTTTAAATATTCTTTAGTATTAGGATAATCCACTTCAGGTAAAGGAATTCATTTTATTTTACTGTTTCATTGACACCCATTAGCACCAAATAAAAATTTGCATAGATGAAGTGGAATAAAGCAGGAATAAACAAGAACCCAGAAATGATTTGTACTCCAACCTGTTGCCCACTCCTTCTAGAATCTTCATCCATGCTCAGTGGTTCACCATCTTTGTACATTTGCAGAAGCTGTTTGTATCTCTTCAGACCCCACTGATGTGGATAGATGACGGCCACATAAAGGCCTGTCGTGCCAATTGCTGCAACATACTGCATGTTGGACTTGAGAGCTGCAAGAACCATCCTAAAACCTTGTCCTCCAGCCTGCAAGATGATTTTGAAAATGTGAGAAATAGGCCTCTCTACAGGGACAAAGTATACAGCATGCACACCTCTCATCAGCTGTGAAGATTTTAGAAAACAATATCTCTTTGAAAAACAGTCAGATTATTTTCTTGGCAAAGAGCTGTCCCACAGAAAGGCTGATGCAAAAGTGTAACTTCCCATAACAAATCAGTACCCAAATCATTGTGAAAAAAGTGTGCTAAAAGAAAGCAGTAATAGTAATATTTTACATATATGCTCTAACCTGACATGGAATATTTGCATTAAAACGTTAATTTACATGCAAGTAATAATAAGCACAGAAGATGTGCTACTGTTGGTGTTAGTTAACGGCTCTCAAATGCTTGATTTTGAACTAAATTACAACCATGCACAGCATCTCTGTCAAGGCTGCTAGTACCCTTATTGTTTGTGCTTCATCTTGATTGCTGCAAATGCCCTGTTCTTTGGATGCTCTCAGCAACTCCTTGGAAAACTACTGAGTTCAGAACTCGGCTGCGCGACTTGTTCTTTGGATAAGGAAACGTGACCATACTAAGCCATTGCTTCGTGTGCTTCACTGGCTACTGATTTGAGCATGCATTGAATTCAAGTTGGCTACACTCTGCTTTCGCTCTTTTCTGGCTCTGCTCCTTCATATTTCAATGATCTCCTCATTCCTTACATACCAGGCTGACAACTGCAGTCAGCAGACACTCACATTCTGTCGGTGGCAAAGATGAAGACCAAATCATACAGGAAATATGCAATCAGCTGTTCAGCAGCAACACAGTGAAATTCACTGCCTCACAATATCTGTCATGCACAGTCACTGGACTCCTTGAAATGCGCCCTAAAAACCTACCTTTTCCAGAAACATCTCTCATCAAATTATTCAGGAACTATGCTGCTGTGATCACTATTGGGATAATGGATGCATTTGTATGTATGTATGCGGGATGTAGGTAGGTGGGGAGTTCTTTCACTCATTTCTCCCATGTTGCCTGTACATCGATATTTCATTCGTTGCTCAGTAATTTAGTCTTCTGCTCTTGTTGTATACTTGATATATTTCTGTTCGTATCTGTGTAGTTTTGTACTGCGCATTTCTGTACATACATGCTAGTGGGTCAAGGGCTCTTTAATGTACTTAATAATAATTTGATTCCGATCAGCAAGAACAAATCTAATAACCTTGACAGCTGGCTTCTGTTTTACATTTTACACACATTTTAGTACAGTTATAATTTTGATACCTATGTATGGGTTTATAAAACATAGTTCAGGGTTCGAGTTTTTTTCTGGGGATGGGGGTTGGGGTGCTTAAAGTATTTTTGGTGGTGTCCAAAGGCTACCCCAACAGAATCGTAAAGATCCCCCTCCCCTACCTGTAAAAACATCTTTTTAATCTGAAGCTATTCTGAGGGCCTCTCATTGAAAGACAAAATCATAATTAAAATTTTTTTACTTTTATAGTACAGGGATGGCTGGGAGAGTGGGGGGGGGGATGGAGTCATACAGGTCCTTGAAAACGGGAAGTCCGGGAATTTTAAAATTCCAGGCTTGAAAAGTCCAGGAAGTTTTACTTTACAACTAAAGTTCTGGAAAAGTCTGGGATATTTTATGTATGCCTCTTCAATACATTTTATGTAATGCCAGTGCTAATGACATATTTGAACTTGAGCAAGTGCTGGAAAATTCAAGTAAGGTTTGGGGAAAGTTTGAATTTTGTTGTGCAAAATCTGTACGAATCATCCAGAGGACCCCTTTCCCCAGATCCGGCCCTGATAGTTACCACTGCTTGTGATCCTCTCAACTCTGTAGTCCTACATAGTAACTTGCTGTTGCAATGACCCCTGGGCTGGGCTGTATGGACGTTTATCGCCCACATCCTGTCCTTTCGGTACAGCACAGCTACATCATATGTTAATATCACAGGGATACTAATAGAGTTTTACGACCGCTTTTATGATACGAATAAGTAACAAATATAATATGTGATTATGTAATAGTTTTGCATAGTCTAATGTCGCTAGTCAAGTAGTAGCCTTTGCCCTACTCCCTTTTCGCCCAGAGACCATGCGAAATAGTCAAAACTAATAACAAAAATCAGTAATAGTAATACTAGATTTAATACACTTTTTACATTACAGTACTTTGAGTAGATTAGTAGCTAACAGTATTAGTAATACTATACTCATACTGTAATAGTTTAGTAGCTACGGCAGTAAATTACTTTTTAGCTTAACTACACTTTCGACTGGTTGTATATAAACGATACATCAATGTCGCGCAGGAATAAATATCAATTAACTTCATACAATGAATTTAGAAAATGCACCATTTTAAGTGTCTGTGAAAAAACTTCTTTCAGGTGTTCTTGATGTTCTTCAAGGTGGTGTGCTACCACCAGGAAACCATTATTCTACCTTTACGTTTCCGGTTCCGAGTCCATCCTTTTTAGGGAAAGGTCGCCAAGTTCCGACTGTGTCCGTAAGCCCCGAAGTCAATACAGGAAGGAGGCTGTGTGTGAGATCATCATCATTGTGAACAAGTGATATGTGATGGCTTTTAAAGGCATTCAGATCCTAATTATTTTATACAGCAGTTTTGTTTTACAGCACGAAGTTTAATCTCTATAGTTTCTACGACAGACGAGGACACAAATGGCATTTTTTTCTAGATTTTTTAGCAAGCGGCGCACTCGACGGTATGAACATCGAACTGAAATCGGGAAGGCACCCGAAAAGAAAAAGAATGTCCTACTATGTACAATTGTTTTGCTGGACGACACGGAAATAACAGTTGATATACCGGTAAGTCCGAAAGTGTATCTACAGTTATTAGTTACAATTTCAAAAATTATAGCAGCTGGCACGACATTTTTCTGAGAATTTTAGACTTCGCCATGCGAAGTGCATGGTCGGTTTTTGTTATAAAGCCGCTTTATCATACGTGTCTGTCCACGGGTACCACTTTCAGACTTTGATCGTCTTTGAATGTATGGCCCTGGTCTGCGCAAATCATACAGCTAAGATAGAATGCAATGCAGTAAACCACAACGTAAATACTCTAGTGTCCTGTAATGATTAATTAAACAATATAAACACCAATGAAGCCAAATTTACACATAACATAAACAACCACCCAGTAACACTTAAACATAGTTACATACTATTAATCAATAACAGTAAATTAAGATTTAGAATAGCTGGTTGGATTATCCCTCTTGAAGAGAAATTGTACATTAATTTGGATAGCACTTGCTTGTAGCCTTATGCATGGATTTAGAAGCAATAATTGATTTCACAATTAAAAAAAGTCTTTGTACCTTTAGTTTGTGAGAATCCCAGTTTCCATCTTGTTGCTATCAATTTTGTTATTGAAAAACTTTGTAACTTAAGTTTGTAAGAATCCCAGCTTCCTTTTTGATGCTGTGATAACCATTTCTGTTGTCTTGCTTTCCATATCTTGGCAACAATAGTAGTACTAATACCATTTCAGACTTTGAACTAATCTGTATTTAACAACAGTAATAGTAATACCATTTCAGACTTTAGCCAAATCTGTTGCTGCTAATAATTAGTAATATTCTTCTTTTACAGAACTTTAAAACATCATTCTATATTTTATCATCAAATTGTAACAATTTTTCACACATTGTGGAAATCTGTTTATGGTGGTATCCGAGTTAAGGAAGACCTGCCTCTATAGTCAGCAGTTTCTGTGGGCTGATAATGGCCTTGAGTATTGATAGATATTGGTGAGTTATTCTAGGCTGGAAAAGTGGAAGGTTAGAAGAAACCCAGGCAAGGAAGTGGTTCAGCAGTAGGTGGTTAGAAATATGAATTACAATAATTGACATATGTCTTGGCCATATTAAGCAATATCCAAGCATCCAGTTCACACTTGACATTCTAATACGTGTATTTAGGTCAGCGTAATCCAAGAAATTTAGAAGTCCCAAACAGCTTGCTTGTGGATGTGTAGGCTACAAAAGGATTATACCAGGAACAAAACAGTCACAAGAAAAACAGTTTAACACTTGCAGCTCCTCAGCTTGTGGGAACTTGCTGGGGAAAAATGGAATTGCTCAGTCTAAAGCTGAAATAGAAACTTAGACAGTCCTGACACTGCCAGCCTGCAAAATTTTTCTGAACAAAGTCTGTTATCAGCAAGAGGTATGTAGTGTTGGGCAACATGTTGCTCTATGCTAAACTACATTACCAAGTTGCTTTGTGGTAAACTAAATTACCACATTGATGTATGCTTGTTTGAGGAGACCAGCTTGCTTCCTAATACTTGAGGCTCAGCTGAAATGATACATACTTTTGGAATGGAGGCTTCTTCTGATTATTATTAAATTATTGTAGATTGTATTTATAATGTCTCATGATGTACATCAGCAAGGGCGCATGGGATTACTGCATACAGAACAGATTCTGTTGTTAAACATTAGCACTGTTAGCACTGCAAGTGCAACAGCAGCAATCAGTATGTTTAAAGAATAAGAGGCTTATCATAGTTTGCATTCTAGCAGTGGAAATGGTGTTGTGGCAGGTATGAAATGCATGATAGATCTTTATAAATTATAACGATGTGAGTGACAGAGATTTGACACAACTCAGTCTTGTGTAGCTTTTCATCATAGGTCATTTGAATACTTTTCCTGGTTATGCATTGATGAATGGTGGTGGGCCACAGTGACAGTAAATGCTGACCGCATTGACAGGGAAAGCTAGCATTTCCACGTTAAGCTTGCTGGACCCCTGCAGTCATTTGAGGCTGAAAACTTTAGTGTTGGCCTTAACTGATATGGGAGGGAGAGAGGGTTGAGAAAAGAGATTATATTGTTGTGGTGTTAGTTTTCACTGAAGAGGGGAGGGAGAGAGGACAAAGAATAGACAGTGAATAAAGAATAGAGAGATTACGTTTTTGTTTTGTCAGTTTTCACTGGAAGGGCAGGGATAGAAGATTGAGAATAGAGAGATTATAAGTAACATTTTTAACAAAAATGGAACTGTGCCAAGCTAAATTAACTGATAGACGAAATAGGCAACCAACAGTTTCATGGGCATTACTCCTTCATCAGGACAACACAGAAAAACAGAGACAGATAAAGACAGATACAGATGAAGCCAAAGACAAGAAACAGGCACATAGCTGGGTGAAGCAGAGATAAGTAGATAGTCCGGTGTGGGATAAAATGGTGGAGAGGGGGAGGGAGAGAGGATTGAGAACAGAGAGGTTATAAAGTGTGTCAGGTTTTACTGAAAAGGGGAGGGAGAGATGATTGAGAATAGAGAGATTATAGCATTGTGTTGTCAGTTTTCACTGAAAAGGGGAGGGAGATAGGACTGAGAATAGATTATAATATTGTTGTGATGTCAGTTTTCATGGTCACTGTCTATTTATGCAGTATATTCACATTGCTTGTGAGCTGGTTAGTAGTTAACACATTGTACAGATAATATAAGCTAGCACATCCACATGTATATATGTAGCGTCAAATTTTACAGATGACACAAGCTAGTTTACTGTAGTACATCCATGTGTGTATGTGTAATATATGTAACAATGTCACATTGTACAGATAATTTAAACTAGTACATCCATGTGTGCATATTATATATCACATTATATAGATAATTAAACTAGGATCTCCACATGTATGTTTATTACATAACACCAAATTATTTGTACATCCGTGTGTGTATGCATTATATAACATGTCCCATTGTACAGATATTTAGCACATCCCCAAGTATATAGTATATAACACGTCACTTTGTACAGATAATATAAACTAGTACATGTGTGTGTGTGTGCATGCAATGTGTCTGTACAGATAATATTGAAAACTAGTATGTTAGTATAATGTATGCAGCACATAAGAGATAATATAAACTAGTACACATGTAATGTAGAGGAACCCAGTGAAGTTTGTGGTGGCTGACTTCCTTATTTAAAGAGTCATTGGGACTTGCAGCTGTTAAGAACTGGCCATTTCGTTATGCAGACTGTAAAGAAAAGATATTTAAATTTAAAACAAGGGAACTGGACCAAGCTAAGACATGACAAAGACAAAGACAATCTACATGTTTCGGGGCACTACCCCTTCATCAGGACGACACAAAAATGACAACAACGAAAACAGAAGAAAAAGACTTAGCTTCAGTAGATGTGGCGCATAGGCTGGACAGCAGGAAAATGACTAAGGGACAGTGAGTAAACAGGGTTAAAAAGGGGCAGCCAATCGCCAGGTGGGTAGGAAAGGGTAGGGAAGGAGAGGGGGCGGGGTGGAGAGAGAAGTGTGGGTAAGGGGGGTGTCAGTGTGGGAGAGAAGGAGGTGAGAGAAAAGAAATAAGAGAGAGAGAGAGAGGAGTAGGAGGGGTAAAGAGAAAAAGAGGAAGGTGGAGGGTCAGTGTTTGAGGTTGAGTCCAGTGGGTGCCATGGTACCGAAATGGGTACCTTGCACAAAAGATATTTAACAAATTTTGTATACCACACACTCTTGGTGCTTCAGATTGTAGTATAAAGATTTTGTATATTGAAAGAACAAAGAATTTAATAAACCTTGCTGACAACACACAAATTCACTTTTTCTAAGCATTATTCCCTCCTCAGGGTGGTTGGCCACCCCGCCAAAAAAGAGAGAAAACATATCACTGAGTGAAAGCAAAGTGACACAATCTTTTCCTTATTTTTTCTGTATTTTGAAACGGCGTAGCAGTACTAATGGTTCACAAGAAAGGGTAATGCATGGAAATGGTGATGTCCGTAGGTTCATTTGTCTTGGCTTAGAAATCTGTATCATGCCCTGCATTTATTTTCCAAATAGCTCTAAATTTGTTTTCGACCAAAACGTATAGTGGAGGCAAATGGTGTATATCACATATCTTTTTTATGGCATTTACAATATTTTTAGGTAGTTTTTGCTGTCACTACATTGCTGTGTGAAGCGTACACTTATCATTTAGGAAGCTTTTGCTGAGAAATTCCATTAATAATGTATGACAAGTGCATGTTCTCATCCACTATTCGGCCCAAGCACTTCCATGAGATTAAGAAATTCACCTGCTTTTCAGGTTAATGGTATTTTCAGGGAAATTGTGAGAGATTGGAGCAAAGAAATAAGGGGAGCATGCAATAGTGTGTTTGTGTGGTCTTCAGCAGTTGAAGGAACACAGTTTGGTTTCACCACCTGTTAGTCATTGTGCTACACCTGTACATGTACTGGTGAGATGACCCACCTGTCAGTCATCATGCTACACCTGTACATGTGCTGGTGAGATGACCCACCTGTCAGTCATCATGCTACACCTACACTGGTGAGATGACCTGGTACTATTAGATGCATTAGGTAAAGGTAAAGGCTGCCCCATTTAAGGGATCAGGGGTCTATGAGACCCCTACTCTTCTGTGGGCCAGCATCTTGGGGGGAATGTTCATCTCCTGTCCCTTGCTGTCCAGTCTTACCTTGCTGGATTGGTGAGTCAAGTACCCACTTGCAGCTGGGTGAACTGGGAGAAGTGAGGTGCACTATAAATTTTGTTTGGTCAGTAACACTATGGCTAGGGCTCAGCACTTGATAAAATTTCATTTCTTTGAGTTTGATGTTTTCTGACTTTGTTATTCTACACTTCATTTAACTTCTTTCCTTTCTGTGTTATTTAATAGAAAAAGTCCTATGGCAGTGTCCTAATGGAACAAGTGTTTTACCACCTGGATGTCCTAGAAAAGGATTACTTTGGATTACAGTATACAGATCATCACAATGTGAATGTAAGTGTGACTGCACTGGATAATCATTTAAAGGTTTCATTTCATTTGTTCTTTAGTTAGAAGTTGTGTATTAACTGTGTAACTGTTCTACTGTCCATGCATTAGGGTGCCTGTTGCACTAGAGATGAGATTTTCCACTGTTTGATGAAATAACAGCCATTACATTATTCATGTCAAACATCAACACTTTGGTGATCACAGACACCATTTATGCTACATATTGGCCCTTTATTTGTATCTGTCAGTTATTTGAAAAGCAAACAGCTGCCAGTGTGTTTTTTGCTTTTGATGTTTAGCTATAGATCTGTAATGACCCATATTACTAGAGCATTGGTGAGAGGAAAGATTGATATAAATTTGAAAAAAATCTTTTTCTAATTGGATAAAATCTTATTTCTTGTCACAATACTGTACCATGACCCAAAGTGCTATATTCTCAATTAGCGATCCGTAAACGCACCCTCCAAAAACCATACCCACCAGTACAACCCTGGTAAGGCCCCTCCGCGCATGCCCAC
>SMGT01015647.1:60358-75048 GCA_004794575.1 Lanistes nyassanus | reverse complement strand
TGCTCGACCCTGCCAGGATTGAGGTGCCCGTGGTCTTCGGCAGCAACCCAATCACACAGTGCGTCAGTGCTGTTTGTGTTGCAGGTAGGATTCAGTCTGCTGTGGGAGCCTGCTCCCCTCCCTCTGGTGCTTTCCCCTTCTTCGTTCTGCCTGCCTTCCGACAGAAGCGAACGGGTGGCTCAGGACTTGGCAGTGGCTGCCCTAGTGCAGTCAGTCGCGGTGGGGTGGGTTCACCACCCCTCCCACCCCGGTTTTCCTGCCATCTGTTCCATTCCCGAAAGCGACTGGTGGGTCCCAACTTATGTTGGACCTTTACCCCCTCTCTGAACTTGCTCGAAGTGGCAGCGCTTAACTGGACGTCTTTCTCCCAGTCTCGGCAGTTTCTGCACACTTCTGCACCAGTAGGGGCTCCGCTTTCATGTGTACCTGGTAGACTGGGCATTCCTCACAGCAGAAGCTGGCCTGGGACACTTGCACATGCAGGTGACCGCGTCTCAGGCGGGTCTGCTGGGATTGTCTCTGAATCTCAGCACGTCACACCACGTTCCTCGGCATGAGATTCGACCCAGTTGTCTAGATGGTGCTTTTTTAATTCCAGATGCATCAGCCATCTCCAGCAGTTAGTTGGGGCCCTGTTCATGGGTGGTTCCTTCACTGCATGACAGCTGGCATCATTGGTGGGAATGATAATGTCGATTGCTCCACCTCTGGGTACTGTTCCTGAGACCCATCCAGCGGGCATGCATTGGTGCCAGCACCAGATGCGTTGCCCCCATTTCCAGCCATGGACCAACTTGGCACGGCTGTCATCAGGCTTCCCATCATGCTCCCTCTCTCGAGTTGGAGTACCCACTTCCTGCACCATGTCACCCCTCGCACTTGGTCAGAAGTGGAGGCAAACTTCACTTCACCCGTTGGGCTTTGCGTGCAGTTCCTCTCTCTCGGGTTTTTTTTCCCCAGCAATGTGCTTCCCACAGCACACATGAACAGTGCACCTCGCCATCCACTTTCAGTCTCAGCTGGGTGGGTGTGGAGGGCGTTGGCCTTTGCCACCCTTGGCAGCTGAGGGTCTCGTTGTTTGACGTGTCCCTTGCTGCAGTGCTCAGTTGTGTCGCGCTGTCCCAGGTTTGTGTGTCCCATCTGGTTCTGACCTGGGACCTTTTCTTCTGTTGGCTCTCCACTTGCCTCCCCATGAGTTTTGCATGCAGCTTCCTTGCTGTCCTGACTTGAAAACAGGTTTTCTAGTCATGATTGGCACCTGGCCGTCGCACCAGCAGGGCTCACACTTTCTGGGGTGGAGACATCCACCATGTGCACGATGGCTCTTGGTCTCTGTTTTCCTGGCCAGATTTCTGGTCACAAATCCGAACCCTGGTGACCGGTCCCTGACAGTTACTTTCCTGCCCTGGTCCACAATCCCGACTCCGTCAACACCTGACCTAGTCAGTTGGCTGCACCCAGTTTGGGTGCGTACAGACGTCATACGCCACTTTCTGGTCACGAATCCAAGCCCTGGTGACTGGTCCCTGACAGTGGCGTTCACCGCTCAGCTTTTTCCTCTCCCTGCAATGTGGCCGACCGCTAGAGATTTGATTGCAAGTGTGTCTTGCTGGGTCTCACCTTTTTGTGCAGACGTGCTTTCACGCTGACTACGCATGCTTGAGGTTCGGCATGGGCTGACTCGGTCACTTCTTAAGCACATGCGCTCCAAGTTCTGCGGGTGGCCTACTGTTGCTTAGCGATTCTTTCTCTATCTGAGGGATATTTCTTGCCGCCAGGAGGATGGATTTTCGGGGGTGGCGGCTGCTGTAATCACCCAGCACCTCGACTCCGTCCTCCTAACCCTGGTAAGTTTTTTTGTGGTGGTATCACCCATCTCCATTTTGTGCTTGGGTCATGGTACAGTACTGTTACAAGAAAATGCAAATTTCTTGATCTAAATTTGTGTTTCTTTAGCAATACTTACCATGACCACCCTCCTCCCTGCTGGTTTGGTTCTCTGACTTGAGAAAGTTCTGGTCAGTGAGCTGTGCACACAGGGGGCATGTGGTGTGCACATGCATGGAGGGCCCTAACCAGGGTTGTATTGGTGGGTGTTTTTTTGGAGGGTGCATTTAGGGATCGCTAATTGAAAATATAGCACTTTGGGTCATGGTAAGTATTGCTAAAGAAACACAAATTTAGATAAAGAAATTTGCACTTTTTCAGCACTGGCTGGATGTTACAAAGCAAGTGAAAAAACAAGTGAAGAGTGAGTACTTGAAGAAATAATTTTGGAAATATGATTATGAACCTTAATTCATAGTAAGTCTGTTGTTATCCATGCTGGCAATTTGGTTTGAAACTCTTTGTCACTGAACTGTCACTGAATAGCTTTGTCACTGTGATGCAATGTCACTGTGACTCATTTTAGTAAGATTCAGTTTTGCGGTGATTTTCAAAGAATCTGTGATGGTTGTATGTCCCCAACTGTTGTCGCTGTGCTGTTTCAAATCTCTAGTTTTTTCATGATGGCACAGAACTGGCTGCTTTACTGGTTTTGTGAACTGTTTGTGAGATTCAGTCCCCTCAGCTTCGTTCTTGAAGCAGACTGCATTTTGCAAGAAGCAATTGCTGCTTGAGATGATCAGATAAAAATGAGACAACACCAAGCTGCAATAGAAAGCACACAGCATCAGGGTCTTTATAATACAAAACATATGTCATCAGTGTCTCTATAATACAAAAAAACTTTCAGCATTCCGCCACACACTCTGGACAACATGAAAATCTGTGCATTCTGGCAAATTTCTGAAGACTCTATAGACCACAAGAACATGGAATCTCATTTTATTTCCCTCTTTGGCACCATGACCCGCACAGGACTTAAAACACTAACCTCTTCTCCGCCCATTTTTCTCTCCCATTCTCTCCTGTAACAACCCTCACCTCTTTTTCCTTACCCTCCCCCTCCCCCTTTAACCAGCCCTGATGATAAGACGTGCCTTTCTAGTGGCTGTAGCACCCCTCACCACAGATTGGTGGTTTAGTCTATTTCCCATGCTCTGTCCCTCTTCCCCATACATTCCTCCTGTTCATCGACTGTGTATGACCTTGTCAGCTAAGTGATTTTTTATTTGTTATTTGTTATCTGTATCTGTTTGTGCTGTCCTGAAGAAGGGGCCATCCCCCGAAATGTCGACTTCCTATCTGTCCAAGTTCTCTTTGTTGTACGAAACAAAACACAGCATCAATGTCTCTATGATACTAAACACATGGCATCAGTGTCTCTATAAAACATATGGCATTCGTGTCTCTATAATACAAAATACACAGCGTCAGTGTCACTATAATACAAAATACACATGGCATTCATGTCTTTATACAGTAAAACCTGTGGTAGTGAGCACTCCCAACACCACTGTGAGAGAGAGACAGTGACAGAGTGAGAGAGAGAGATTGCCAGTGTGTGAGTGTAGTTTGTGGTTGCTTTCTTGGTGCATCTTTATGTGGTTGCATGTGGTGTCTGGATATACTGTGTGATTCTGCGGCTGTCTTCCTTGTTTTTGTAAAGTGCATTGAGCCCTTCGAGGGAATAGCGCTCTAGAAGAATCCTTTTATTATTATTATTATGCATTCACATGTATGCACTTTGGGAACCCTGTGAAGAAGACGAAAGTTGTGTTGTAATAAAAGCTTGTCCTCTGTTTAGCTCGATTGCTGCCTGCCATATTGAAATGTCTTTGGTTGTTCTGTATGATGGGTGTCTTAGGCTGCATGTGTAAAAAAATCCCAAGAAATAACCGCATGTGCCACAGGCAAGAAGCAAACTAATTTTCATCCCTCTTTCCCCTCCGGCCCCATTTATGACATGGCCCTCATCGCTGACTTCAAGCAGTTACGCAATAACAAGCAACCATGCCGCCAGCTGATATATAGGCAGCAGCTGCACTCCTGGCAACCCACATCAGGGTACTGAAGCAGCGGAAGCTGTCTTTAGTTACACTTTTCTCCTCTACGCATCTTTTTATCATTAAGCTATCCTTTTCTTCTGTATACACCTTTTTCTTTCCTCCTCTAGCACCATTTGCAGGCAGGTTTGTGTTTAAATAGCAGGCTCATGTTGTATGGGTTACATCTCTTTGTTTAGCATTTAGAAGTTCAGGAATCCAGTGCTGTACACTATGTTTGAAACTAGAAGGTGACTTTTGCCATTCCATTGTGCCTGCCCTATATCAGTACATGCAGATAGACATCCATGTGCGTTACATATCTGAATGTAACATTTAGAAGCTCAGGAATCCAGTGCTGTACACTGTATTTCAAGTCAAAGGTGACTTGCTACTGCAGTGTGTTGCTGATTATGCTAGCTCTATATGCAGATGAACATACATGTGCCACTGTTGTTGACCACTTGATCCCTGATTTTTATATACAATGGGAGAAAAAGCAAGCCAGTAGAACATGGATTTTATAATTGAAAATTTACAGAGAAGAAAGCATACAATCCATGGAAAGTAAGCAGGCAGCATTTTGCCAAGGGAGTGTGGGAATCTGGCTGAGGTTTTAATGGTGTATCCTTACTCCATTGTCTGGGTGATAAGTGACTTCCATCTGACTTTGATAAAAACTCACTGCATGTAGTTAGCCTGCAAAGCTGTGGGGGAGAGGATGGAGGCGGGGGGAACCTTCGTGTTGTCATAACAGTGAAAGTACTGGAAGCCAGGGTTATGAAAGTACTTTCTAACTACAGTAAACCTGCGAAGAGTGACGACTGTTGGGGAAGCCTGAAAGTGGTATCTCCTTGTGGTGCTCTCTCCTCCCAGGTAGGGGTCACAAAGGAAGGAATGGAACACCCTTCACACCAAACATAAATCCCTTCTCTCCAAATAAAAGACCAAAATTATTTCCCATGCAACACTATCATTAGCAAAAATATACACTATCAAAAACTGTCACTTCCGTGTCACACACACACCATAACAATCTACATAAGTACCCTTGATCACCTCAAGACTAAATTTTCTGAAAACATTAAATGTGGTGAGGAAAACAGATAGATCCCATTGTCTAGGGTGCTTCCCCTGTTTTATGCTAATTTCCTCCAAAATGAAAATTTGCTGCGAAATGATTGAACCCATGTTCAGCTTATCTCCCCATAGCCTTCTCCAGAAACACGTGAACAAAACTCAGCCTGTGCACCACTTTGGACAGAAAAGTATTTTTAGTCACACAACTTTTGTTGTCTTCACGAGGTTCCCAATGACATTCACTGGGTGCATCCACATGACGCACAGGTTTAAGGGATTTTTGTTGTTTTTTGCCCAGACAGATCAGCGATACACTATAGCAAACAACATTCAAAGTCAGCTGGAAAGAGTAACTCCCTTTTGTCATTTTACTGAAACAATGCACGTAGATGACTTCTGGTCACATTGCCAGCTAGATCTTTTGAATAAGTGTGTGCACAGCACCTTTTGATAGGGGCGTATTATATTCATATTTCACACAGTGTAGAAAAAAGTGCAGAAAGAAAGAAACAGACAACAAAAGCAACCATTCTTTGTGGTTTTTGTCATTTTATTGAAACCACACACACAGACCTCTGGTCGCATTGCTGGCTAGATCTTTTGAATAAGTGTGTGCACGGCGCCTTTTGATAGGGGCAGGGGGATGTGCCTGGAAATAAATATAAACTATGGAAAAGGCACTACTTCACAGAATGAAAGAATCTGGCTTAGAGGAACTGAATATTGTTTTAGTACACATAGAAATAACCATGTTGAAAGCATTGTGTGATTTTTCAAACATTCACTTCTTAAAACAGTGAATTGGTTTTCTGAGGGGAGCTGGATGAGAGTTCAGTTGGTTGTCCTTGAGGTCAAGGTGGGTTGAAAGGTCTGCATGCCAAAGTGGATTGAATGGTCTTGTGATAAAGGGAGCAACAAATGAGATAGCAGCTACAGTGAAATCTCCGTTAAGACATGAAAATGCACCAGAATCGGGTCTTAATTAAGAAGAGTCTCAATAGAGAGTGCATTTAGTGTACTAAAACCCAGGAGATGTTGGTGAAAAAAATGTTGGTCTTAAGAGGGGTTGTAATTTTACTGTAATAGGGAAGGTCTTAATGCGGAAGTTTTACTGTAATAACCACAGGCATCTCCTTCCTTCCTTCCTTTCTGTCTTTCTTTCAATTGAATCTCAAATCAAACCAGAAAGCGTTCAAGTGGACAAGATTTTTCATTTATACACAATAAACAACTGCCTCGGTGGTCTAGTGGTTAATGCGTGCGCTTCCGAGGTGGGAGGCTGGTGGTTCGCATTCCGGCGGAGTCATACCTAAGACTTAAAAACATTTGCAATCTAGTAGCTGCCCTGCCAGACGCCTGGCGCTATAGGGAACAGTAATAGGACTGGTCAGTATAATGTGACTGGGTGGGACTGAAGCCTGTCTTGTGACAGTCCCCATGTGGCAGCATGTTAATTATGTCTAAGCAACACTGGCCTGATATGTACCTAGTTTGTGGCGGGATGTTAAGCAGCAACCAACCAGTATTTCATGGATGTATGTAAAGGATAGATTGGAGACTGCTTCTCTTGGCCTACAAAATGTTTGGCTGCAGGAAGAGCGATAACTGTGTCGCTGAGGCTAGGCATCACCTCAAAAAAAAAAAAAAAAAACTAAAAAAACCCCCCAAAGAGACATCCATGTATGAATTCATCAAATTAGTATGAGTTACATTTCTTTAGCTGACTAAGAAAAAAGTATTTCTGTGAAGTTTTGCTTTGTGTTTTTGGCTTTCCAATGTCCAGTATGACCTGACCCTATCAGACAACTGGATAAGACTGTCTCCAATCAGGGACAAACACAAACAGTTGGAGGCTAGGAATTACATGTACTACAGCAGTTGAGGGGAAGATGATGTCCCAACTTCTCATTGTTGATGGTCTGACAAGATTTCAAGTGGCCTCTACCACAGACCTTGCATATGCAGATACTTCACTCGGAGAATTCTAGTCTGCTTAGTTCCGTACGATAACTCTTCAGCGGGAAGAGTTATCCAGCATGAGTAGGGGTTATGGAAGAAAAAACGAGCTCTAGTACAGTATCGGCTTCCAGATATAAAAGAACAAATTCTTTGGCATTAGTGAGCTAATTGCACAAACAGAAGAAGCAAACCAGAATGCAAAGGAAAGATGTTTCACGTGTTTCCTGCAGATGAAGAAAGGTGAGTTTAACTAGTCTGTGGTTACCCTGATTTTAGGTGGATCATGATTGTAGCACAGACCTTATATCATAGTGTATAAAGTTATACTACAGTGTTCATCTCTGGTAAAGGACGTCATTAAAGTTGCTAAAACAATTAAATGATTAAGGTGTCACAACATCGTTATAGAATGAAAAGTACTGTTAATGCACGTAATTGTGAAATTGGAGTTCTCAAGAAAGAAGAGTTCAAGAAATGATAAAATACCAGATGTATGACAAACATTACAAAGTCATAGAAGCTTACAATTTATGATCTTATTCCCACACAAATGAGGACAGAGCGCTATAAATCGTCAAACGACAACCCCAACAAAGTACTGGCAGCGCTAGACACAACCGTATACTGACGTATGCAATCAAGGGAGCCTACCGTACCCAAACACGTAGCAAAGAGGGAGTCGAAAGTAAGGAACGTGGCAAATCTTCAAAAAATATCTGCCATCCCTTTCTTTTAAACAACCCTAGTCTTCACACGGCTAGCCCCTGGTGTACCACGTGTGCATACAGCGAATCCCTAATTTATATCGTAAGCTCGCTCACTAAGCGTATGCTAGCAACGTGCTAACAAGCTAACAATGCTAAGCATATGCACACGTGGTACACCAGGGGCTAGCCGTGTGAAGACTAGGGTCGTTTAAAAGAAAGGGATGGCAGATCTTTTTTGAAGATCTGCCACGTTCCTTACTTTCGACTCTATCTTTGCTACGTGTATGGGTATGGTAGGCTCCCTTGATTGCATACGTCAGTATACGGTTGTGTCTAGCGCTGCCAGTACTTTGTTGGGGTTGTCGTTTGAAGTTATTTGTGCTTATATGATATGGCAGAACTGTGTTTGTAGCGCTGCAGAATTACACCAAATTTGTAAGACTGTATGAAGGAAAGGTATATATTGTATGTTGTATGAACTTCATTTGCCAAGTAATTAACTTTATTAATTTCCTCCATAAAGGTGAACATGCTGGGTTTTCAACGCCAGGAGAAAAGACCTCGAGAATCTGTCAGCAGCTGAAATTCGATCTAAGGGGTGCATGCTTTGCAGTGAGCATTTTGAAAGCACCCAGTGGACCGACAGGGACAGAAAACATTTCAACTGGAATGCCTGTGAATGCACTGGTGTGTACTGGTGTGCCCAACAACACGTGACACCAGAAATACTGTTGTTGGTCTTTATGCCAACATCAGACTTTATTCCGCGTTGACTAACAGCAACAGGTCCTTTCATGGGAAGTCTGCTGCCAGAAATCGCACATTGCTGAAGGTTAGGCATATGTAGGAAAGTTACCAAAAAATCAAACCAGCAGCCTTCCTTATAGCAGTGGAAGAGAAACAACAGCTAGCAAAAATGGATACTTCAGTGGGTACCATGAACACAATCTTTCAATGTGTTGTTTTCAGACAGGTCATTGAAATATTCATTGAAGAGTTGGGTTGATTTGTTTCAGTGTCTGGAGTCACAGAGTAAGGGATTGTCCCATTGATTGCCTTTGCATTTGCAGACAAGTCAAAAATAAAAGGTTATTTGCCATTACTAATCACTCTGAGGTGTGTGTTACAATAATTTACGCTAAGTTTTTGATAACTTTAATATAAACTGTTTAAGTATACTTGTAGGTCTATTTGTCTTGATGTCTGCAAATGTTTACAGTAAGCATGTGACTGTTTTTAAATGCATAGCTACTGTGCATTTTAGTATGTTGTAAATTATGCCATGTTATTCTTCCTATGCACAAACTCATGCAGTGCACTGGATCTAATGGTTTGGGCAAAAAGTCCTGTTGCTCGCTGTCAAAAAGTCTGTTAAAATCATACGTCTCAATAGGATTTGTATTTTTACAGTAGTTGAAGAATTTGGTACATAGTTCATTTATCTGCTTGTCAGAAATAACAAGACAATTATGCAATGGAACTAACACTAACCGAAAATGTAAAATGGTAAAGAAGCATGTGAGTGAATATTTAGTGTGTGTCTGCTTGCATGAGTGCATGTATTGGTTTGTTTGGCACAGTGATTGAGAAAGGTTACTCTGTGCATAACCAATTGCTTGCTGTTTATGCATGTTCAGTGAAGCAGACAAGCAAGATCCAAACTTTTTGTTTAGTTATTAATTTATGTGTGTGTGTGTGTGTGGGGAGGGGGGGTCTGAAGGTCTTATTGGTGTGTGCATTAATAAAAAGATTAAATCAAGAGAGTGCATTTAGAAAGACAAGAAAAGTCAAAAGAAAAACAAGTGACTGCCACTTGGAGGAAAATCTGAAGAAAATTTAAAATGCTAGCCACACTGATCCAGAGATAAGGGTCTTTTCTTGTAAAATTAAAACAAGGGAACTGGACCAAGCTAGAACAAGACAAAGACGAAGACAATCTACTTGTTTTGGGGCACTACCTCTTCATCAGGACAACACAGACACGACACAACAAGGAAAGAGAAAAAGACTTAGCTGCAGTAAATGTGTGTGCGTGTGGGCTGGATAGCAGGAGAATGACCAAGGGACAGTGAGTAAGAGGGGTCAAAGAGGGGCAGCCAATCGCCAGGTGGGTAGGAAAGGGTAGAGAAGGGTGGGGGTGGAGAGTGGGCGGGGGAGAGAGAAGTGCGGGTACGGGGGCATCAGTGTGTGAGAGAGAGTGGGAGGGAGGTGAGAGAAAAAGTAAGAGGAGGGGTGAGGGGGTTGAGGGAAAAGGAGGGAGGGGGAGAGTTAGTGTTTGAGGTTGAGACCAGTGGGTGCCATGGTACCAAAATGGGTAATGAAGTAGGACTCCATATTCTTACGGTCAGTGGAATCGCCCTTCATTTTCCAGATACCACAGGCCCTCATGTTGTCAGCTGTGTGTGTGGGTGTACTGAAATGACATGCAATTGGTGTGTTTCTGCGGTGAAGTGTGAGTGCACGTGGTGTGGTCCTGATGAAGGGGTAGTAGCCCGAAACATTTAGATTGTCTTCGTCCTTGTCCTGCTCTAGCTTGGTCCAGTTCCCTTGTTTTAATTTTACAAGAAAAGACACTTATCTCTGGATCAGTGTGGCTAGCATTCCTCTGTATGGTACATGCTACTCTACTGTATATGTTGCTTTGATCATACCACATACCACAACCAGAACAGGATTAAAACAAGTGCTGCATTCAGAACATAAACAACACAAATAAATAAGAAAAGACACTTATCTGTGGATCAGAATGACTACCATGCCTCTGTACGGTACATACTACTGTATATGTAGCTTTTACCATACCACACTTCCCACCACAAGCAGAACAGGATTAATGAAGTAGCGTGATAATCATTTAAATGCTGGTTTCGGCATAAGACATCTCGACCACAAGGGACACAACTCTAGAAGCATGAGTTGCTTCCCTCAACTGGGGAGAGTTTATTATCAAAGCGCGAAGAAGTGAAGTATCTGTAGTTGTAGGGTATGTCATGTGCCTCTATCCCCTGGGCCACCACACTTCCCTGTCCCTGCCTTAGTAGTCGGACATGATTGGGCAAATCACCACAAGTTGCAAGCACTCGCTTTAAAATCACCATCGTGGGCAATAGATGATGCTATAAATAACCACAACGTGGGAACAACTGGCATCAGACAATGTAGATAAAGCTTGCCTCGTGCTAAGTAAAGAAATGTGGCTTGATGAGCGCATCTTATTGTCAGGTACATGTTCTCAATGACCCCCACCTCAACACCCTTTGTTGCTTGTTTCCCTGTGCAGTGCATTCAGCAGCAGATCTTTGTTGCCAGTTTTCTTGCTATTTTTGTGTATAACACATTAACACATATGCTTTTAATTTTCTTTTGTAGTTGGCCCACCGTACACATTAAAGTTCCGGGTCAAGTTCTACTCTTCAGAGCCAAACAACCTTCATGAAGAACTGACCAGGTCTGTCCTTTTTTTTCATAACTGGTTTTTATTATTATTTACTATAAGTTGTTTTTTTTTGGTGGGGGCTCTTTTTCAAGCCCTAATCCCCCTTCCCCATTGTAGCAGCATTTATGAGTGTAGCATGTGCAACTAACACTTCTGACAATGAAAAGCAGTACTGTAGTACACACTCTTTGCATACCACACTTTTAGTCTAAAGCAACAGACTTGTGAACACTTCATGACATACTGTGACTAGTGAGTGACGTACAACTGTTGTGCATTCCTGCACATCAGGTGGGTCTATAGCTTCTTATTGTAACTTTTCTCTGGTCATTCAAAACCTTCTGTCTTAACCTCTGTCCCTGATTGCCTGACTGCGTGCTTGCATGACTGACAAGATCTTATTAGCCTGATTGTATGACCGAGTGCTTGTTTAACTAGAGAGAACAGCATTGTTTAATATGTTTGGCTATGCTTGTTTGACTGGACAAGACCGTGTCATTTTGTGGCTGTGTGACTGTAGGACTGGACAAGACAGTGTCAGTGTGTGGCTGTGTGACTGTAGGACTGGACAAGACAGTGTCATTGTGTGGCTGTGTTACTTTAGGAGTGAACAAGACAGTGTCAGTGTGTGATTGTGTGACTGGACAAGACAGTATCATTATGTGGATGTGTGACTGTATGACTAGATATGACAGTGTCATGTGTGTGTGACTGTAGGACTGGACAAGACAGTGTAAGTGTGGCTGTGTGACTGTAGGACTGGACAAGACAGAGTTAGTGTCATTGTATGGCTGTGTGATTGTGTGACTGGACAAGACAACATTAAAAGGTACATGTGTGGAGATGGAATGCACTTATCCCTCGCTGCTAGCAGCCAACGGACAAAGTCTTGGCATGAGAATATGGGCATATGATAACATGTATATATTTCGGGCATATGATAACATGTATATATTTCAGAATATGGGCATATGAACGAACGAACGAATTTATTGGTTAGGCCTTCGGCCCATATCAAGGGGGTGACAATACCATCCACAGTAATCAAAGCAATACATGAAACAAGTATACTCAGGTGCACACGCGCACGCACACGCACACACATACACAACATGTGACTTAAGGAGCTTGTAGGGGTCTAAGTAAATCTGCCTCTCTCCGATGTAACGCCTTATACAGGAAACAAGCCAGGCTTCGTGTAAGTCTTGGACTGCTATCGGCCATAAGCACAGAAAATCGAGACACGGAGGGATATCGATAAAACTTCATAGGGATGTACTCCTTCCGCAAGTCATCATAACGCGGACAAACAAATAAAAAGTGCAGTTCCGTTTCATCAGAATAACAATATGGACAATCCATAGTATGATGTACATATAAACTTTTTTATGACAATTCAGACTGGTAATTCCTAGCCTAAATTTGGTCAGAGCATCTCTAAAGCCTACATGTTTAAGGTATAAAAGGTAACCACTAAGAGAAATATCAGATTTAAACAGGGTGTAGGTGGAAAAACGCTGGCTACTGGAGATCTTACTATGCCAGTCCTGTTTATAACAATCCAGGAGCCTTTGTTTAAATTCCTTTAAAAACATGTTTACATCACCGACTCCCTGGTGCTCCCAAACCTTTGCCAAACCCAAACTTATACAGTACCACCATTATGTAGTTAAGCCAGGTTATTTTGTTTTTTTGCTGAAGGCCGAACAACATATCAACAGCATTTCTGGGTAGGCGATACTGAGGTAGATGGATTATTTTCAACCAATAGCCCATGCATCTCACGTATGCATTTATGTACAGTGGATAACGCCCACACTCACCGTATACCAGAGTGTTTGGAGTCCGCGTGGCGACACCTAAAAAGCGTTTCATTGCAAAAAGGTGAACCTTCTCTATAATATCAGTATCTGCACACAGACCCCGCACTTCAGATCCATATAACAAAATGGGCTGTATCTGTGCATCAAACAGCCTAAAAAACAACAATGGGTTTCGATCTGCTAGATACCACAATGATTTCAAAATACAGATTACACCTTTATGTGCTCTATCTGCTAGGTCATGCAGGGCATAAGTAAATACACGTCTGGTTGACAAGAACACCCCAAGATATTTGTACGTATTAACAATATCTAGCTTTTTGTCTCCAAAAACCCAAGCCTCGTTCTTTGAAATAAATCCCCCATTTCTAAAAACAACGATATTTGAGTTTTCTAAGTTTATCGCCAGTTCTAAGTGCTGAGACATGTTATACAGGATATTCAGTTGGTTCTACAGAACTATTACAGTATCAGAGAACAAGGCGACGTCATCTGCGAAAAGCAAGATAAACAACTGAATAAGTTCGGGGGACAACTGAATGCCATGACGTCCTTTGTTTCTAATTTTGCATGTTAATTCATTAATAAATAGCAAAAATAGAGCAGGACTACAAATTTCCCCTTGCTTTAAACCACGGGGGCAGTCAAAAAACTCAGTGAGGCCATCTCCAGTTCTCACACAAGCTTTGACAACACTATACATGCTTTTGATAGCTCCAAGCAGTTTCCCGCGCATACCATTTTTATTTAAAATGTACAGGAGTTTACTTCTACTCACAGAGTCAAAGGCCTTCTGGAAATCAATGAAAGCAACATACAGTTTTTTGTGTTGTACTGTTTTTGTACCATGGACACAAGAACAAAGATATGGTCTACCATGCTATGATCTTTTCTAAAACCAGCCTGTTCCCCTCCAACCAAATCGTTATCTTCTATCCATTGTGTTATTCTTCGATTTAAAATAGAACTACACAGTTTGCTGCAAATGTTTAAAAGTGATATCCCTCTGTAGTTATCGGGTTTGTTCACGTCACCTTTCTTGTGCAGAGGATGAATTATTGCCTCGGACCACGCATATGGGCATATGATAACATGTATATATTTCAGAATATGGGCATATGATAACATGTATATATTTGAGAATATGGGCATATGATAATATGTATATATTTCAGAATATGGGCGTATGTTCTGTTTAGGTACCTGTTTTTCCTTCAGTTGAAGAAGGACATCTATGCTGGTCGACTGACGTGTCCTTTTGAGACTCTGGTGGAATTGTCGGCTCTTTCACTGCAATGTGAGGGAAATGTTACGCATTAGTTAGAATTCTGTGCATCATGTTTGTTGGGACGTTCACAAAAACAGTAAGACAGAGAACAGTCCCAAAGAAATGGTACACATAGTGACGACACTGTGTGTGTGCATGCGCGTGCACCTGCCTGCTTGTGTGCACACGAACATGAACACATTCTTTGTAAAAAATAAGAAGTGGAGGAATGGGTCAGTAATTCAGGGGTGACAGATTTCCGAGATCAGAAATTCAATTAAAAAATTTGAATGAAAAATCTTCCGATTTGAAAAAAAATTAGTGTTAAAATTCCAGTCTAAGTCCTTGTGTAAAATCCTTTGTCAGACATGCCTGCCATTCTGACTGTCCTTATTTTGTTCCTGAAAACAGCCCTAAAATGTCGGCATTCTGCAAAATACAGAAATTGCTTGCCCATTACGGAAAAATAAATTTTTGCTAGAGATTCTT
>SMGT01015647.1:33925-47115 GCA_004794575.1 Lanistes nyassanus | reverse complement strand
CTGAAACAAACAGCGAAGTTTCTGACCTACACACCTGCTCACACATTCCATCCTGAACACCACATCCCCCACAGGTCAACACAGATCTCACCAAATACAGAGAAACTCACCTCGGCAAAATACTATCACAATACAAAAATAAACTACAAAGGTCATTCTTGATACACGGAGGGCATGCATGACCCGACTATCTACATGACAGGAATAGGAGTTTATGCACAGAAACAAGTATTGCAGCTTAGCTTCCTAGTCACACATCCATACTACACAGTTGAACTCATAGCAAAACGCAATTCCTTTAGGCTGATACTATTCATCAGTAGAAAAACTACAAAAATAATTTTTAGTTGTCTGATTCTTTGTCAGCATTACAGGGCCATTAAAACCAATCATCTCAAAGAACAGATATAGTGTATGAAATCCTAACCTTTTTAAATGGGCTTCATAACATGGGAAACAAACTTTTTCTTGGCGCCTTCCAATGTAGGCATTGAAAGAAATGCAGCAAACAGGCTAAATTAGCAATAAAAGCAAAACCAACTACCAATGTCGTCAAGATGAAGTAGCCCTGTTCAGCAGAGGAGAGGAAAACAGCCACAAAACAGGCAATAAAACTACAGTGGGATGGAAAGTAAACAAGGCCTAGGGTTCAAGGAAAGAAATAGAATCTCCAAGTAACGAGCTCGTGTTGTTTAGTCCTAACAGAGTCAACCCAACCAGGGCAGCAAGAATGAGATTAAATAGGGAACACCGTCTGATTCACAAAGGCCTAACAAGCTGTAGCTGTGGGGCACTCGGCACACCACACGTACTGCTAGACGGCAACCTGAACAACCAGGACCGGGAAGACATTGAAAACCATCCTTGCGGTATATCTAAAATCCTCCCTGAACCTGCTAAAATTAAGAAAGGCAAAATATAATGGAACTCACAGTACAGGCAGTTAAACCCCACCCAGACACTAGATGTACCTAACACAAAATTCAAAAAGGTTGTAGCTAACCCAACCAGTAGTCCATAGGAAAAACTTGCATTTGTCAAGTAGAGTGGTACGTTAAAAACCTTCAAAATGCAAAAACTAAAAGATCACATTCAAAGTAAAACCTAAAAGGTGAGAGTTCAATAGAAATTAGAAATAGGATAGTAGTAGAACTGACCAGCAAGGACTCCAATATTTAACATTGTTTTTGTGGAAGCTGGTCTCTTTTTACAACATATATCAGTAGAACTAACACATAGATGTCTGTCATGTGGAAGTACATGCATGTAGTTTTTGTATACCGTGTAATTTCTTGTGTGGTTCTGCTTCAGTAGAGCTTTGTATGTGTAGTGTAATGATCAGAAGCATGGTTATGATACGCAAGAGCATGTATTTTCAACTGGAACAGTCTGTGACAAACATACTTCATTTTTTGTGTGAGAAGAGTAGTTTTTTAAAAAAAATACAATTTTGTGGAGTTTAGAAAGTATTCACAGCCAGTTTCAAGATGTGTTTAAAGTCCATCAGATGCAGCTGGATTGTATATAGAGGGCTCTGCTCTGATGCACAGTCTTTTTTTTGCTGACTGGTGACTTTCTGAAATTTGTCAGAAGATTGCGTTTTTCATTCCTGGACTAAGGGCGTGGGGGAAGTATTTACAGCTCAACAGCGTCACCTTCTTCAAGGTGGAAGCACTGCCATGGCAACAGGTTGTAAATTTCTTCTGGTCATGCTTTGTGAAGCATTGTCTGCCACCTCAGCTAGCACCAAGCTCAGTGCTTAATGGAGCTCGGTGAAGTGTAGTGTAGTGAGCAGTCTTGTTTCTCAGCCTTGACTCTCTAGAATGGTAAATGTCTGAGGCTCAGCTTTAGGGGCCTGAAAAGTAACTTCATGTGCAGCTCCATGGGTCTATCACTGTGTCATGCTAACATTAATGTGCCTAGCTCTATCACTGTGTCATGCTAACATTAATGTGCCTAGCTCTGTCTCTGTGTCATGCTAACCAGCATTAATGTGCCTAGCTCTGTCTCTGTGTCATGCTAACCAGCATTAATGTGCCTAGCTCTGTCTCTGTGTCATGCTAACCAGCATTAATGCGCTTTATGCTTCACCAGAATTATCTAACACTCTGAGATGAATGTTTAACACTAGAATGGCGGAAAATCTGAAATTATTAGAATGCCGGGAAGAGGTCATTTTGACCCTTCAAGTTACTACACAAAAGCGGTCAAAATTCAATTTTCTTGTCACAATACTTACCATGACCCAAAGTGCTAAATTCTCAATTAGCGATCCCTAACCACACCCTCCAAACAAAAATAACCTACATAGCAACCCTGGTAAGCCCCCTCTGCGCATGCACACAGCGTCAGCCACCTGTGCCCACAGCTCACTGACTAGGTCAAGCTGACTTTCTCAAGTGCTGTGCTGCCGGCAGGACGTGTGCTTGAGCTGCTCCCACCTCCTACCTACACAGTGTGGCTTGGCCTTGGCGGTCCTTTTCCCTTCCTCTGTGCTGTGCCGACGGTATTCAGGGAAGTGATTTGTGTTTTTTCCTTGCGTTGATCTGTCCACGTTACGCTCTTTGCTCACGTTTGTGTCCTAGCATTTTTTTTTTGCAGTTTTTGTCTTAGCCAGCTTGGCTGTAGTTTTTTTTAACACGTCTCTGGGTGTTGATCCGGTCGTGTGATCTGTACTCACGATTTGCTTTTGTCTTGTTGTTTTTTGTTTACGAGCTGTGACACTCAGTAATTACTACAGTAAGTACTGTCACCCCGTTTGCAGTTGTTCTGCTTGTTTTTCACTGTTATGCTGCATGAGGCCCCTTCGTCCGGTTCGGACGGGACTGCCTGCCGGGACTGATTGAGCTCGCATAAGACGGTCATCGTCGGTCGCCTGCCGCTACTTTCACTTCAGCGAATGTTCCTCCCTTGCCACTGCGCACCGTCACCTCTGCTCCCATGGTGTTGTTGCCCATACCTCTGCCGGAGATTTCGGACCTGCTTCGCTGGCTTCTGTCTCTCCATGGTCCAGCCGCTCTGTGTCCTCCTGCATGCCGTGGTCTCCGCTTTGGAGGAGTGCCCATCTTCACTGCCATCCTTGCGTCTGCAGTCTGAGGTTTCCACCCACCGGGGTGGTTGCAGCCAGAAGAGTGGCGCGGGGGCCACTCCTGCGGGACCCTCTGGGGAGGGGGTGCCATCTGTTTCCCCCGGGATCAGTTGGTCGCCCCTGTGGTCTCGCACCTCTGGGGATGGATACGCTTCGGCCTCCTTCCCAGGACAGATTGAGTTTTCTCTGGTCAACTTCACTTGCGGCCATGCAGTCCCCGTCCCTCGTAGCTTGGATGCCTCCGTCAGTCCATGACTCCACTTCCGCTGCGGGTTCCAGGCAGACGTGCATCCACCCTCTGGCCACCCACCAGAAGTTGGTTCCTGGTCTCTGGCTTTCTTGCCAGAGTTTCTGGCTAAGAACCAGCGTCCAGGCGACCCCTCCCCTGTGGTCCCCATCCTGCCTTTGTCCGCGATCCTGGCCCCGTTCGAACCTGACTTAGCTAACTGTCCGGCCCAGGCACTGCATGAGTACAGACGCCGTACACATCCATTACATGTCGCCTCCCAGAGACTTCTTTTTCTCTCTCTGCAGTCGGGTCGAATGCAAGAGATTTCAAAAGCTTGGGCTGGGTCACAACTGTCGTTCAGCGTGCGTATGCTTCAGCGACTAGCACAGCAGGGTGGGTGGGGGGGGGGTGTCCAGATCCGCCCTACCTCTCACCGCATGAGGCTAGCGTGTGGGCCGCCACCCTCGCCTTGCAGTCTCACGCACTGCGAGATGTCCTGCTGGCGGCATACTGGCGGTCGGAGGATCCTTTTATTAACCACTACCTGCGGGATCTCTCCAGGGGCCGGGAGAACGGCCATTTTGAGGTGATGGCGGCAGTTGTCACTCGCCACCTCTGGGCTGCACCGTCCTCCTAACCCTGGTAAGTTTTTGTGGTGGTATCACTGTCACATTATGGAAGGTTTTCTCCAGCGCTAATGTTTAAGCACTGTGTTATTTTTAATGCATCTTCGTGTAGCATTATAATTGTTCATTCATGAGAAAGCTGACACAGTAATGACGCAATAAGTAAACGCAGTGTGAGGGGCAAAAGACGTCATTTCAATTGTCAAATACACGTAATACTCGGTCTCCTCCAGCCAATGAGAAGATAGGATGTTGGTTGCGAGAGGGGACGGAAGAAATTTCGGTGGGGATTAACGCTTGATCGAGGAGACAAGCAGAAACTATCAGAGAGTTAGACGTATTCCTGAGGGAGGGAATGCTAACGGTCTATCTGTCACTATACGTCCTCCGTTGACGGCTGATTCCGTATAGTTACTCAGAAAACAATCGCGAGATTACTGTTAGCTTGGTTTTGTTTTGACGTGAGAAGGGTTTGCACTTCGTCAGCTTTCTCGAGTGATTGGAAGAGACGAAGTACATCGTTGGGCCTTCGAAGGGCAGAAGACTTAACGACCAAGACGCTACCAGTAATATATATATCTCCTATCAACTGCTACTCATCTTATACGACCTAATAGTAGGCCGTGAGTGTGCGGACGAGCGAACTTTTTTCCACTAGAGAGAGTGGACAGTTCACATCTGAAATCTATACGAAGCAAGGAATTACCCGTAACGGTCAGACAAGGTCGTCCAAGGACAAATAAACAGTCTGTATAGTACGTTGCTTGTGATCCGAGGTTCCTGATACCTATCTCTCTTTTCCCTCTACTATCTACTATTGTTTATAGTTTCCCTCTACTATCTACTATTGTTTATAGTTCAATAAATGTGTTAATTTATCTGGTCGTGTACCTTTTGCTTGAAAAGGTGGGGTCTGCTTTAGGTGTCCAGTGTCTATATTTCTTCCCTAAAAATCCAGCACACCCTAGAAAACGTTACAATCACCCACCTCCTTTTTGTGCTACTCAGCACTTTGGGTCATGGTACAGAATTGTGACAAGAAAATGCAAATTTCTTATCTAAATTTGTGTTTCGTTAGCAATACTTACCATGACCCATCACATAACCACCCTCCTCCCCGCTGATGGGTTATTTGTGTTTGGAGGGTGTGGTTAGGGATCGCTAATTGAGAATTTAGCACTTTGGGTCATGGTAAGCCGAACGAGAACAGAAATAAGATGACACAACAACAACACACTGTGTACTGAAACATGCTTCCATAGAAGGAATGTTATTGGGGTCAAAATGGCACCCTCAGCCGTTCTTGGTATATCACATGAAATATGCATGAAATTATAAATATTTTGAGATCTGAAAAAGAGTGGACGTAAAAGAGGAAAAGACATGAAATTTCAAGGGAGAAGGGATAGAAATGAGAAAATTATTAAAAACAATAAACGTAGGTGTCATTTTGACCCCTTCTGCCATTCTATTGTTAAAGGGAAGAAAACATTTTAGCTAAATGCACATAGCAATACGATTCATTCACTCATGTAACCACAAATAATTGATACACTAAAAAGTGTTGTCATGGTCAGCAACACCACAAATGACATCAGCTATCACTCCGCATATGAAACATTTTTTGCGAACCAGAGTACCACACAAATTACTCCTCCGCCATCAGCTGTTCAAACAGCCAAAGAAATGCATGAGATTATCTTTTTTCATTTCCTTAGAAATAAAGACAGTTAAGGCCATAATTTGTGCATACAACTTGTTTCACATTGTCAATCATTAGCACCCATGCTGACATGGGAAGTATGTGATCGAATACTATGGACTATGGTTCATGAGGCCCAGATTTGAACATATCTGCTCTTATGAAATATATGTATATATTTCTTTAATTGTGTTAATAGTTTCAGTCATATGGCGTCCCGTTTCCTTGCACATTTTATGTGTGTGAGAGAGAGAGAGAGACTGGCTGCACAAGAAGTTAGATTCCGACATGTTAACTTGGGACTCTAAGGCTTTAATTGTAGTTTTAATTGGTTTCCATTCTTTCCACATGCTGCATTTTAAACAATAAAGATGTTCTCGGCATAAGACTTTGGTGCAGCTTGTCATACACTGTATAATCTAAGAGCTAATGGCTAGGCCATTTTAGTGCACGCTGCACCATCTGCTTATCTCTGATGTAGTGCTAGAGAGTTTAAGGAAATTCCTGTTAAGGATTGAATACTTTGCAGCAAACAGTTTATTCCTGTCTTACATTGTGGAAGCCAAAGTTTGAACAAGAAGTTCTGAATTTTTGGAGATTGTTTGAAAAGCTTAAACCAGATGAGAGATAAAATCTAGTACTACTCAAATGAAAATAATTTGATTGTGTCAGAAACATTTTGTATTGTCTTTTAGTCTAGGATGTGCAGAGGTTTGATATTGTCAGTGTGCAAAAGGTGACCCACTGAGAGCTTTCATTAGTCTGTGGCCACCCACTTTGAGCACCCAACCACTGAATAGCCCTTCCCATCATGCTGGTGCTAAAGTGTGAAGGTGTGAGGTTTTAACTTCCTCAAGAATTCAAACAGTGCCAAAAGGACATTAAGCTTGGAATTCCAGTCTCAAATCATGAGCATAATGTTCTGTATTTGAAGTTGTTTTTTGGTCTTGTGAGTAGGCAGTGCATGGTATGGGAGTAGACAATGAACAGTGTGAGTAGGTAGTGAACGCTACATGATCACAGCAAGTGGTTGGCCCTGGCAACACTTGCAGCATATAATGGATGTAATAGAGTAACTGAAGCATATGCTGACGTATCCAATCAATGGAGCCTACCGTACCCAAACACGAACCCAAACACGTTCCTTACTTTCGACTCTCTCTTTGGTACGTGTTTGGGTACGGTAGGCTCCCTTGATTGCATACGTCAGCATACGGTTGTGTCTAGCGCTGCCAGTACTTTGTTGGGGTTGTCGTTTGACGATTTATAGCGCGCTGTCCTCATTTGTTCTTGATTAACTGAAGCATGTTTGCCAGAGACGAGATCTCACCACTAAGACCCATGATTCTCACTGTGCCTGTGGATGGTGGAATTTTTTTGTTGGGTGGAAGCGATTGGATGGACTTGTAGACCAGAAGCTTATGGCAAACCTGACCTGCTTGCTGTCTGGTCAGCTGTATGGTCAGCTGTATGGTCGGCTGTCTGGTCAGCTGTATGGTCAGCTAGCTGTTTGGTGACCCAGTCAGCATCAGATCAGATCCATCAGGGAGATGCCTGTGGAAACGTCTGCATGTTCTGGGGAGACTTAGAGTATTAAGATCTGTCTGCATCTTTACAACAACAAGCTGACACAAATATGCAGCTGTGTGCACAGTCTGCCATCAACTTGTGCAGATCTTCTGTGTGAGGTCTCGTATCAGGTGTGATGTGTCGTACCCTGCGTGAGGTATCGTTTCATGTGTGAGATCTCATACCCAGTGTGAGGTCTCATATCATGTGTGAGGTCTCATACCCTGCGTGAGGTCTCGTACCCTGGGTGAGGTCTCATACCCTGCGTGAGGTCTCGTATCATGTGTGAGACATCATGCAATGATCTGTGGAGCAAAATGATGTTATTGCTTACTGTCCTTACCTTACAGCAGCTGTGGCAGTGGCGGCAGTGGTGGTGAAGATGATGAAAAGACCACTGCCAGCACAGAAGGAAACAAGGAGGATGACGAGCGTGATGAGGCTGAGAAAGAAGACGACAGGTAGATTTGGCAGTAGTTGCAAACAAAATGTATCCTCTATGTGGTATGGTAGCATGTCACACCCTGTATGAATGCTAGAAATGGAAACGTAATCTTGCTGTCAGATAAAAATGTCCATATTCTCTTCAAACGTTTCCTCATCATGAAAGTGATAGTTTGTCACTTTGAAGGGTGTCCTCTCTGAAATGGCTGGCTTTGAAATCAGGTTTTTGTGAGACATCCATTGCATGTGTAAAGACTCATGCACGGATATATTTGTGTGCATTTTTATGTCGCAATCCATTTATGTATGCTGCTAGCATATACCTATCTATATTAACATTCACAGAAATGAATGAACGTAAATGTATGTATATATACTTATATACACACGCATTTATGTTTTTGTTTCCAGTAGGATGTTCAGATGTTGTTTGTCCATTTAACAGACTGAATGACTGATTGACTGAATGACTGGGCATTGTGGCCATCAGGTAGGATTGGAATTGTAGTGCGTCATGTAAAACTGAATACTTTCATTGCTCATGTCAGTAAATGAGAACAGTGTACAAACTAACCACATCAACCTTCAGCTGATAAAGTGTGACAGGTACAAGATGGAGAGCCGAGTGCTGTAACATATGGTGACCTTAGTCTTTCAGCTCAGATACGCTGGTTGTATTTTAAGATTTAGTGAGCCAATTTTTTTCTGCTTAGGCAGTGAAACTTCTTGTGGTATTAACAAAAATAAAATTCTGACAAAACTTCTTTCATAATCAGAGATTTCAGGCAGGGGACCTACTGTGTCTTCCATGTTCTTTTTTTGCATGGGAAACCAGACAGTGAAGATAAGGACCAGTACAGAAGCTCCATGATAAAAACTGATTGGTGTTACTGACACAGAGGCTTCAGTCACAGTGGAGCTACTACAGCATATTTTTAAGAGAGGGAAATGCTTACATGTATGAACAGTGGTTGCAAAAGTAACGAACTTTGGTGTGTCTAAAGGAAGCACTGTTACATTACATATCAAATCCATTTTGCAAATGAACCAGAAAAGAAAAATTAGAAAAAATGTCTTTCAGTGCTTGGGCAAAGCACAGGGCACACACAGCCCTGAGATTATGTTGTAGATTTTTGGTAGTTCTAGATGCTGGCATGCGAGGACTTATTTTTTTCCTTCCTCCTTCAGCTTGTACATGTGTATTTCTTTATTTAAAAGTTGAGGTGTTGTTCGGCTGCTGTAGAGGGTAGTGGCTGTGCTTTTCTGCATTAACGCATTGGTGTCTTTCATTAACAGTGTCTCTGCAAAAAACACCTTTGGTATGTAGCCTGACATCAGAAGTTTTCCAGCATGCAGGCTGGGTATATTTATAGGAATGATGTCATTTTTTGTTCCTGAGGTGTGGCCAAGAAGTATCTTTAAAATATCCTGGGTTTTTAAAAATCCCAAAGCTTGTCTTTTTGAGCATGACAGGCCAGATATGTTTGTATGAGAGTGGCCTAATTTTGTTTCTGCAGATTGCCTCATGTAGCTGAACAGTTGGGAACAAAACCTTGATGTCAGAAGTGCTCAGCATGAACAGAGTACTCAAAGAAATCAGGTTTTTGTTGGTGTTTTTCAGTGTGTCACCGCTGGATACGTCGGGTCAGCATAATCTACACAAACATGGAAAGAACACCAGCATGCTGAATAGGTATGTGTGTATAGCATGTTACAGATTTAGAGGTTTATTATCAAAGGAAGATTGACTAAATAAAACAGACTGTACCCTGGACATAAAACAGGTGACTGTACCCTGGAGGTAAAACAGGTGACTGTACCATGGAGATAAATATAAGGTAGGAATAAGAACACTGATCTAAGCTATTAGATGAAAGAATTCTCCAGGAGCCATTACCATTTCTTCAGGATGAGATCAATACCATCCATGTGAACTTACAAGGTTTGCCCATATAGCTGTATGGGAAATTAACCCTCTTGGGTGTATACAGCCATTGCTCTTTTCTTTCTATATGGTAATCTCATCATACAGCAAAATCTAAAATCACATGCCTTTTTCAAAACTGAAAACGAACTTGTTTTGAGTGCGTTTAACAATTCTTGAAGATAACCGAGCTTCCGGAATGGGCTGTCTATTTGGTTTTTGAATCGGCGTCTTGACTAGTTGGTCGTACCCATGTGCCTGTTGCTAACAGCTGTGCCACCATTTTGAGATTGAAGTGTGTACTTTGTTCACTTCAATCATAGATTCAACCAAAAAAAAAAAAGAAGCAAGAAGTGGTAGTGGAAAACACCCGAAACAGTAATAGATGGCCTCATGAAGGAGTCCAGCATAGGTCAGGACTGTGTGCGTTGCCCGTAGAAGTCGACCTAAAATGCTAAATCATAAATGCTTGCTTACGGAAACGCTGCATTTACCAGAACTCAATAGGCTACATATAGTAAAGTAGAAAGTTTAACTCATTGTTGATGGTCACAAATACCTTTCATGTTGCGTTGAAATTATGTGTTTCGATGGTTAAAAAAAAATATGGCAGAGGCATTTAGCAGCGAAAGGATCCTCATCCTGGTATCATTGGAAAGCACTATCATCGGTTGTCCCCACAACTGTTTAAACAAGGTTTGAAAATTTAGATCCTGCCTGCTGATAGCTTTAGCTGAGTACCTGCTTACCAGGACAGGTACATAATTCACAATAAATGGCTGCCAGATGGAAGAGAAAATTTTAAATCCAGTTTGGTAGAAAAAAGATATTTGAAATATAATTTAGACTAAAATTTCAGAGAATGTACTTAATCTGGGATTTTATTCAAGGTCAGAAAGTAATAATAATATACAGTTCAGAGATGTCAAAAGCTGGCGAGTAGTGGGCTAGACAGTGCAAAAACAGAAGATGCACTTACAGGAAATGCTGATGCTAAAGAATAGAAAGAGAAAATGGTTTATGTTGTGAGATGGCTGTTCCAGATTGCTACCAGAGAGGGTGTGAAAGGGCATGATAAAGAGAAAGAAATGATGAGGCAAAGATTTTATTTAAAAGTACTTCAGTTAACAAATTATAAACAGGCAGGGTTAAGGGAATTGTCAGGGAAACACTACTGCCCTTATGCATTTCCCTTCAAGTGACTAGGAACATTTCAAAGTCACCGTTCATTCACAGCTCCAATAGGAACAATGTCACATCTTGCCTTCAAGCAAAGTACACCAGCCATGCGAAACCAAATCTTTGCAGTTAGCTAGAGTCTAATATTCCTCCACACACACATCGACCATAACACATTTCTTCATTCAATGAATTATGAAACACATTCCTTGCTCAGTCAACACGTATCTCCTGCATACTTGTCTTGTGTGGCTTATCCCACCACTTAAATCTGTCTTGGTATCCAGATAAGGATTCTCCAGAAAAGCCCCTCAAACTTTGAGCAAAGTCAAATATTTTTATGTCACTATTTCCCGCCAAAACCTTGTACTGACCTCAACCCCATCACAGGCCACCACATTGCTAATTAGCATTGTCTAGCCAGCACTCACGGTTTCATCACGTGATCTAGATATATCACAGTACCATGAGTCCCAGTCGGTCAGAAATCTCCAAGCAGAAGAGCTCATGGTTGGGTTCTGTTGAAGATAATCTTGGCTTTGTCAGGCTAACTGTTTGATGTCTTGGATCTTCATTGGCACCTCTGATGACCAAACAGAGAGTATCGTACCGTTCCCTGGAGCGGAACACATTGGAACATTGATGAACAGCTTGGCCGATTCCAAATTCTGACTTTTAAAAGTCAACGTGTAAAGATAAAGCTGAATGATGACAAGACTGAAGCGCTTCTTTTTTTGTTTCCAGACCATCTACCCAATACCTTACTGTGCCATTGTCTATCACTGTTGGATCATGTGAACTCTCTTTTTCGGACTTTGTTAGAAATCAGGGCTTTTCCATGGACTCCGCTGTCTCGATGAAACAGCTTATTAAGTTATGGATTGATCGCATTAACGTTTAAGAATTGATGACTGGTTCAAATCTCATCTGAATCTAACGAGCTCATGAGTGACAAGTTGACATATGAGAATCATTTATATGGAAGTCACTAACTGTTCTTTCTTGCCAGGATCTATATTTTCCATCTAAGACTTAATCCCATGTTCATATATTTCAAGACTTTTGTTGAATGCTGCTGGTTTTATGACGATTTATATGAAAACCTGTTCGTTTCGCCAGCTTATTTTATGTGTGTGTTGACCATTAGTGGATAATTTGGTATTTTTCTTGTAATCTATGAGTGAGTGAGAAATGCACTCTACATATAATCACTTCAGAGATCTTTGTTTTAAGAGCGTGCTTGCTAGATCTGTAAGTTCAGAAGTTAGTCTGTCCTGGTAAAATCTATTAAAAACTTCTTTTTGAGCTCCTTGCCATCGGAAACGTCAGACTGTGAATTTGCTGAAAAAATCTGTCTGGAGAAAGCAAATTTAGAGAAATTCTATTTTGCCCTGTTCACAGATTCTGAATAGAATGGTATTTTTGGTAAATCTAAATTATTTGCTTTCCTAATAGGCATTAACTTGAGTAAGATTAAAAAATCATTGTTTTAATCGCCTCGTGTGTTCTAAGCATCCTCCTATGCATTCTTCTGATCCATTCTGGTCATTTAATTATATATAGAGGAGCTAAACTAAGATGATCTTGAGTTTGATTTTGACAGTTGTTGTGGAGAGAAAGTGTCAGTGTGACAGACGAAGAGAAGCACCGCTTATAGATCTGTCGGCTGTGCTAGAAAATTTTTCTGTTGTCACACTTTAAAGTCTTTTATCAGCCACATGGGAGTGGTGATATTTGATCACCTGTGTCATGACCAGAAGCCAGATTTTCATTTATATTTTGAGAATATGTTTTGCACCAAACTCAATCCAGTCATTTGAAACCTGAGTGGGTCTTTAATATTCCCCAGACCAAAAGGCAATACTTTTTCACCAACGTGGAATACACTGTATATTGATGTTCAGTGTTTGACATTGCACTCATGTTTAAGTAGAGTCTTGGGCTTCAGTGTTTGGTTACAGTGCTCACTTTTTTCACAGCCATGAGACAGTTGATTGGCAAACTAGCAGTGCCAGCGATACAAACAGCATTGACAGGAAAGCTTGGTGTGGTAGTCATGGAAGTGAAGCCAGTGAACGCCGCAGGCTGAGCAGTCAGACTAGCGAGGCAGGGGAAGGGCAGCGACGTAAGCCGAGCCAGTCCAGCGATGTATTTCTTCCGCCCGGATCAGCCAAAGTTATCCCACAGGTAGGTGGCCAGGGTAGTACATGTGTTTGAGAGTTCTATACTCCACTTGGCTTCCAGAGGCTACCATTTTCTGGACAGAGAACATGTCCCAGCATCTGTTCAGATTACATTGTGCTAAGGTTTCATGTTTGGTCTGATATAGGTCTAGATCACACTGTGCTAAGTTTTTGGACATGACCTAATATCCACATTGACCTAAGGTTTCATAGATGGTCTGATAGGTCTAGATCACACTGTGCTAA
>SMGT01015647.1:16795-33328 GCA_004794575.1 Lanistes nyassanus | reverse complement strand
CAAATTTAATCACCAGTATGACATCACAGATCTGAACACAACATTCAACACATAAGACACTCAGTAGCACTACGTGTAGTAGCTATCACCTACCTAAAGTATCTTACGTACTTCTCAGTCCCATGCATTCAGTTCTACTTAGTTATTTCATACTACTGCATGCTTGTTCCTGCATGGTGTCCATAACTCATTCTCAGTTCTTATTCCTTGCAATCACTTGAATCTCAAACACCAATAAACTCTGTCTCTTTCACACACACAAACACCCCTGAAATTACAGGATAACTAAATACGGTCAACTCAAAGTTCAAAATTACCATTCAGTATGTTTAGAAGAGTCAGAAATTTATGCCTTGCTTTCATCACTTGCAATTTTATATCAGTCATTCCTCGTTACTATACAACACCCATCTCACACTTACAAACACTCTGGTCAAAAGAGGGATAAATTAGGTTACTCTAATGGTCACCATCACTGTTCTTCAGAGAGTAAGGCTTTTTCCAGGTTTAGTAGATCTGTGTCATCAACATTTTCTGCTTGTGTGTTTGCCATGAATTACCAGTCAAATGTAACTAGTTCATTACGTGAAGGGGTAAACTTTTGGTCTTTCGACAGCACTCTTGCTAATATACAAGTGCTTCAGTTATGTGTCTTTATAAGATTATGTCAGTGGTTCATACATACTGATACCAGGAACTCGGATGCAGGACTCACAACTCATCAGACACTATGGACAGTCGCAGACAGAAAAATACCCCAAATCTCTTCATACTTGAAAAGGGTGCAGTACATAATTACATTAATGATGTCGCCCACCCTGACACGTGTATTCCAAGAGAAATGATTGTACAGAGCAACAGTCACAGAGATTGAAAGCAGAGGGCCATGTTCTTTTCTCTGAACATGTGTAGAGGCGAAATAAGCACCAAGCGCTGGGTCCACAGAAGGGAGCCAAGGTATGCTATAGAGGGCAAGACGTCTCGCCTCGTCTCATAACGCCAGGGTGATTCCACAGACCTTAAACGACGAGAAATCCAGTAATAGTGAGAGCAGGAAAAGAACTATCTTTTTCCATACCACAATTGCCCACTATACTGGTGTACAAACCTCTCCCCAGTGAGTGAGAATCTAACATGAGAATTTGACAGATACCTTATCGTTGTAACAGAAGCTTTCTGCCTGTGTCGCCATCTGCTAGAATCCCAACTGCCAGCTAGCATGATCAGCCAGCCGTCTGTCTCCCCATCATCTCAATTCTTTGAACTACTGCTCACACCGACTTCTCTTCACCACCTGAGTTTGCATTCGCCCTGTGACTGTTGCTAATCATCCCTCACACAGACAAATACAGCCAAGGGTAAGAGGGGTGAAGGGGATTCGCCCTGTGACTGTTGCTAATCATCCCTCACACAGACAAATACAGCCAAGGGTAAAAGGGGCAAAGGGGTAACTAACTTGTGCCACGGACGTATTCTGTCACAATGCTCTAATGAATGTCCAGATTACAGGGTGCTAAGATTTCATACGTTTTCAAAATGTGCCCAGATTGCAGCTTGCTAGTCTTGTGTTTGGCCTAATATCTTTTCCGGTTGCAGTATGTTAAGGTATCATACGTGGTGTAAATTGTAATATCTCTCCAGATTGTGGTATACTAAGGGTTTTATACATGGTCTGATATCTGTCCAGATCACACAGTGTTAAGGTTTTTACACCACATAGCAGGATGCAGGAGAATGGCATTCCACATTCCACCCTGTGTTATGTACCTGTCTTGCATCAAGTCTGTTATACACGTACCCCATCATGGCGTTCTTTACATATCTGTTCTTGTGTTGTCATCAGTTTTCAGAAAATTGCAGATGTGTGCATGCATGCAAGGGTACACTGCACACAAACATTAAAACCTTAGCAGTGTCCACAGTGTAATCTGGACTGATATCAGACGGTGTGAAACCTTAACACAGACCAGTCTGTACAGGCCATGAGTCACGGTAGGCACTCCACAGCATGCAAGCAACCCCCAGTATCTTCGGGCACCATTACTGAAGTACAAAGTTGATCTCTTTGGAGGATGCTGGAGTCACTCAAATGCTGCATTAGATTAAGAATCCTAAGCTTATAGCATACCTTTTATTACCCCTTTTTTGGGCGGGGGCGCACAGTGTTTCAGATTTTTGTAAAACCTTTATGAAATGGTCGTGGATTGTTTTGAAAAACAATAGTTGAGGAATTGGACAAATGGGACAACTTGTTGGGGAGCTCTTGGATGCTTTGAGGCAGAAATGGTTGTTGTCTTTCTCTGTACTTAGTGTTGTAGATACCGTTTGTGTACTATTTCATCCTTTTCTGTTGGGTGTGGTTTGATTCCTGGAATAATTTTGTGGGTTAGTCATTTAAGTCAATGCGATTTCAGTACCAATGCACCTAGTGCACATTATAGGCTGGGTTTTTGGCTAATGATGTGGATTGAAGTCTGGCATTGGTACAGCATGTTCATGATGCCTGAAGTCTGTTCGTGTGGTGGTGCATGGGAATTGACTTCAGCGTTAGCAGCTGTTGTGGTCATTCGGATGTCCTTATTGTTTCTTGCTTGCTGTTTGTGTTTCTTGTGGTAAATTTGCTTCATTTCATTGCAGCCATAACCTCCAGTACAGAGGTGTGTGTGTGTGTGCGGTGTGTGTGTGTGCATGTGGCATTGTGTGTGCCTGCTCATGCGTTATTATGTTTGTGTATCAATGAGTTGTAGTTTGCTTGGTTAATATCATTGTTGTCATGGCTTTGCCTTTTCTGTTTTGTTCTCTTTTGTTTAGCCACTAGAAACAGCTAAAACCAAGGCTCCCACACATCCTAGACCCACTAACAGTCCAGCCCCCCTTCCACCATCTCCCAGCCCTAGGTCATCAGTCAAAGACAGGGGACGCCCCCCCACAGAATCTCAGTCTGCCAGTCTGCTGGCAAGGCCCGCCCCTCCTCCTCGACCCCCATCTCCACACGCCCTGCACCCCCCTCATGCAGCTGCTGGTAAGAAGGGCCAGATTCTGGTTAGCTTCCCTGCTTCTGGGACTAGTGCTGCCTCGCCTGCCCCTGCTTTACCGTCCAAATCTGGCAATCCTTTTCTGGAGGTATCAGAAAGCAGCCAAGCAAAGCCAAAACCTTCCAAACCTTACGCACAATCTTTGAACCCTTTTCTAGATGATGATGAAAGTGAAACTGACACAGGTAGTTTGAGGAGGTCAAGTAAGAGGTACAGAGCCCCCCTACCCCCCGTCATGGCTAAAGGACACACAGCACAACCTGAGAGCAAGTCCACACTGACAGCCCCCTCACCCCCACCTGCACCCCAGGCTGAAAGACTTGCAGTCAGTGGAGCCTGCACCGGTGGCTGTGACCATGCAGGCACAAATCCCTTTGATGATGAAGATGAGGATGAGGCAAATGAAGAGGGCGAGGCAGCAGTGCCATCTAGCGGCCCACTGGCATCCTGTTTGACAGCCTGTTCGGAGGATCACGAACATGGCAAAGCACCACCTAGGCAGTCTGCAGCGACAGGTTTGGCCACTTGTCTGACCCACTCTGCATCCAGCAGGACACCTGGCAACTCCACTTCCTTGCCCAAGGTCGTGCCCCGAGTTCCAAGGTCGACCAAGCCCCCCCTTCTTGCAGCTCCCACCACCCTGCGTGGCTCCCCAGGTCCTGGCCCTCACGATGGACTCGGGGAGTTGCCTCAGCCAAGCAGCCAGGATGCTGTTGTCATTGTAAGTTTTCCTCCTGCATGCACTGCACTGAACACCACTCAGTTGCATGCTTGCTGCATGGAGATTCTGCTAGAGAGTCTCAGTAGATGTGTGACCCTTCTTGTAGACCGGTTTTTCATTTTTGGCATGCGGTGTTCAGCCTTTTGAGCTTCAGCTGCTTTTTTGACTGTTGTGCCATTGCTTCCCCTGCTTGTTGTGTTTTGTGTGTATCTGCAACTGTCAGGCTATTTTTAACTCATTGACCCCGCAGGGACCCGCAGGGCTAAGATACCCCAGAGGCTGCATAGAGGCTGCATAGATTTACATGTTTTAAAAAAGATACCGCTTAAAAACTACCACACTCACAGCAATATATTTTACATATTTAGAAAGATCTATTCTTCTGCATCATAATGGAAACAATACTTTTAGTTAAAAATATTAAATACTACTTACTATTTGGTCCCAAATATGGTCCCTTTTCGCACACACAAGAAACGAAACGTGTAGCCATTGTAAAGGACGGAAGTAGACCTGGCCAGCCGCTACACTTAACCACGTTTGGCAAGCCGAAACTGTTTCCGAAACTCATTTAGACAGTGCAGGGGAAACAAGCGATGATAGAGGTTTACAATGATACAAAGTTTTTACTTCCCTTGTACTATTAAATGCGTCGCGCAGATTTTTAAGTCGCCGCAATTTTGCTAGCTGCGCTGACGCAAGGGTCGGCAGGCTCGTCGCAATTTAACCAAACCCAGTGGGGTCAAAGAGTTAAACTAAGTGATAACAACCTTTTTGCACATTTGGAAGCACCATGTTTTTGTTTGGCAGCATAACTCTGCTGCATGTATTTGGCAGCATTTTGATAGCATAACTTTGATGTTGACACTCAGAGTACCAGGCCGCTGTGTCATGTGACTATTTTACAGTTTAAGAAATCCTTGTAGTAATTGATGTTGCCTCATGATGGCAGCTCTTCCTTTTCGTTTTTGTAAGTTGCAGGTAGTGTTGCCAGACTTCTGAGTATTCGCATCTTTATACCTGTGACCTAGTGGCTGTATAAGCATTCATCTTTTTCTTTTTTTAATGAGACTTTGGATATATGACAGATTTTGGTTTGTAAAATACCATTGTAGTAACACTTCGTACACAAAATGTGCAGAAATATATATATATATTGATATATACCAGATATGTGACACAAGTTGGTCTCTGGTACACTCTGAGATGTCTTTTTGGTATCTTTCTGAATGACAAGAACAGTCTGGGGCTGAAAATAACCCTTAGAAGTCAGTTTCTGGAAAGGAGAACTTTAAAACTAAATGATCTCAAGAAGCACTTGGAACCAGAGCCATCAGCTGGTCTACTTCACCGAAATCTTTCTGGTCTTGTTCCTCAGTTTCTGGTATTCTAGCCAGACCCTACATCTGGTTTTTGACTTGCTGATGGGAGAGCTGGCAGACGGAGAGTTAGTAAAGTTTGCTGGCGAGCGTTTCTATGGAGACAGCAGCCTAGTAGGAAGTGTTTGGCTCTCTTTTTCGAATCAACATGCGCACGAAGTCCTTTGTTGTTGATAAAACTTTTGGGATTGTTCTGTTTTTAGTACAATGTCTTTTATTTCAACGTTAGGGAGTTTTTGTATTACTGCTAGTTTGTGTTTCATTATTTATAGTTTCTTTCATTATTGCTAGTTTGTCTTTCATTATTGCTAGTTTGTCTTTCATTATTGCTAGTTTGTCTTTCATTATTGCTAGTTTGTCTTTCATTATTGATAGTTTGTCTTTCATTATTGATAGTTTGTCTTTTGTTACAGTTCGGTTTTTTGTTCAGGCTGCTGAAACATTACATTGTGATCCTGTAATAAAAATGCTTTGTGAATTTAAGCAACAAAATCATGGGTTATGTGAAAATACATAACCTGCTTAGTGCATGTACACACGTATAATTATGGCTGCGGTGATGACAGAACAAAGAAGATTAAACAGACCTAGACATGCATGGTGATGCTACTACATGTATTTGCATGTTATGAATGTATCTGATTACATCTGTTAATATTGGGGTGGTTTCGTGTAAAAGCATAGGATGAGAGGGAGAATATCAGATAGGTTCACATCAAAGTATATGCATGCATTTATACTTGAATTCACTGGGCTTACAGGTTGACAAGGAGATGCGGAAAGCCTTTCGATGCATGTCCATGTCATAGTCTGCTTGAACTTTACCACCAATGTAGATCTGTTATTTTTTATAGCAGCCTCACCCGTCCCGTCACTGCTTATTCTTGTAACCAAAAGTATTCAGGATAACGCAAAACACATTGAATGACATGCATGACAGCTGGTTTTTGTGATGTAGTCTGGGGTTTAGCATACAGGAACTGTAAACAGATGAACACATATAAATGTTTAGTGTGCGTGTATGTGTGTAGACTTTGTTCCACATATGATCGAAGTTGGTGCAGAAACATATTTTCAATCTTCTGTTTCTCTACGAAAAACTCTGTAGAAAAGGGAACTTTTGCAAAGATACTAAAATTAATAAAAATAGCAAAGACGTATACATACAATTTTGTTAATGCTTTGATGGTGCTTTTGTGGAAGAAATTTCCTTTTTTTCCCCCTTGACCAGTTCTGTTTGTTGAATCCTTCAATTTCCCTAAACCTCTTCAAACCATCTTTCTTGCAATGGAAGGAGCTTGTAGTGCCGAGAAACAGGCTGGACTTCCAGGCTTATGTGTTGAGAGAAACAAGGACCAACAAGTAGTGTCCTCCTTACTGTCTGATAAGCTTCTGCTGATAAGAGTAGAACAGGCGAACATGAAGGTTGTGTTTGATATCCAGTCTCAAACACAGAAAAGGTGGTATACTGGCTGTAACATATTCATTCTTTTTATCCAGTCTGTTAGAGAGAGAGAGAGTGTGTGTGTGTGTGCACCTGCCCGTATGCACCGAAACATTCCACGTTGTCTAGATGCAAGTTGTCTACATTGAGTGCTTTCCTCTCGCTTTGCAGGAGACTTCGTTCACTGGCACGAAACAGGTTGCTCGAAAAACATCCTCTGCATCTAGTGCAAAGACAACTGTTGTCACATCGACTTCAGAACGCAAGGCAGATAACCCACTGTCTCCATGGCACATGTCTGTTCCAGAGAAGAAAGAGCGCAAAGTGACTCTCACGACTGAACTGTGAGAGCACAGAGTCCAAAGTGAACATGTTGAATGGAGAGGGCAGCTTCTGTCCACCCATGTGACCATATGAGGCATCAGTTATCTTCATTTGTCATCTCTACATTCTTGTCTTCTGCAATGGTGGTGTCTCACGTGTCAGTGATGCCTGTCAGCAGAATCTCCAATAATGACTGATATTATGTGAAGGCCTTGTTGCTTAGTGTTGCTAGGCAGCTGTGAGTCAGCATTCCCTGATGTTAAAGCCCATGCCAGCAAATGGATGTGCTTGTCATGACGTGCTTGCATTGACATGCTTGTCATATTATCGACTGCAGCTTCTGATGCTAATTATTCAAATGGAAGGAAAGGGGGTGGGTGGGTTTCAGAACTGTGAAGTGATCTCACTTCAGGTGAGCAGAGCTCACTGTTTACTTGCATTATGTTTGTAAGTGGAAGATTTATGCTGTTGGTGCTTTTTGCATATTTTCTTAATACAAGTGGGAACAGATAAAAACTGTAATGAAGAAAGTAGAAAACATTAAATATTATTCATGTATCCATGCATGAGTTAGGTTGGTATACATGTGAGCAACTCGGGTTTCAAAAAGAAAGTTTGTGAGTTTATGTCAGAAGTTACTAGAGAATCCAATATATTCCTTGCTGGCACTAGGGCAAGTGCACTGGGTCATGTATAATTGTAGAGTTGTGAGAAGGTACGTGTATGTTGGAGCGTTGGCATGTAAACATGCTTATTTATATTTGATGCACTTCTCACAGGCACGTCTCCAGTGGCAAACTGTTTTATGCACTTTGCCACAGAATTTTTCCCAGGCTGGACAGAGCCGTGGTAGGGTAACCGTAAGTTACCATGGTGCTCAGAGCTCCAGTGGTCGGCGTGGATCACCAGGCACAAACTGTATGTCTGTACTGGGGATCAAATCCAAAGCTGTTTTTCTTAAAAGTATTTTTAATTATTGTAGTCATCATTCAGGTGCTTTGTGTCTTGGTTTTAATGTGCCTTCAGAATATTTTTCCACTAGTTTCCTGTTTACATGACTAATGATATTTTTATTCAAAATACGGCAGATCACAAGACCGATATGCCCAAATCTATCGCACATTTAGAGAAAAACTAGAAAGTGGTTGCAAGGGAATATAATGTACTGTAAACTATGCCAGCTGTGTGCAAGCAATGACGTGATGACGTCAGACGTCTACTTCAGGCCAGCTGTGGCTGATAAGCATTATACTTTGGATGTCTTACTCTCCTCCCCCACCCCCAACAGTTGGACACAGGTGTGAATGAAAACAGAAGGATGATCTGCAAAATAAGTAATAATAATTAAAAGGTAAGCGATTTTTTTTTTACTGTCTGATTTTACCTTCAATTCACTGACTTGTTACTCGGTGGATAGCCAATCTTCAGATTTTTCTTGGTGAGGGGGGGGGGGGCAGCAGGTGGTACCAAGAGATTTGAAGAATGTTGCAAAGCTCTGATGGCTTCATGTTAGCTGGACAAATGAAACTGTCACTGCCTGTAGCTACACACACACACACACAGAGGGTGGGTTCTGGGCCCCTAACTCCTCATCACAGTTACCAAAGCTCGGTAAAATAATTTTTTGTAGTTGTGTTTGTATTGGGCAAGTTTGTTGTGTTTGTCAGAGATTTGTGCTGCATATTTTACCATCCTTCTTTGAGGGAGGGGGTGTGAAATAATTCAATCAAGAAAATATCAGTTAAATTTTATTCCAGAATCTATTTTAATAATAAGGAATTTTTATTTATAATTTTAGCGCAGAAATTGTCAGCATGCATGGCTTGAAGTGGATACACTGCCTTTGTGAGATGGGGGCAGATGGATGCAAGGGGATAGAGAGGAGGGTGTAAAAGTGCACTTGCACTAAGATTACTTGTGTACCTGTATGCTGCAGAGCAGTCTGTGTGTATTAGATAGTTTTTTCCAAATGACAACAGTACAAACAAAAGTTTCGTGGCAAGTTTTTTCTATTTGCTGACCTGCTGAATTTTATTGCTGAAGTCAGCTTTTGGCTGTTCCTTAGCAGATTAGTTCTTATCATGAACTGATACAAGAAATGTCTGTAGGATTTAAATCTGGCAGATAATTTTCCTGTTACTTTTATTGATAATGCTTTACTTGTGAGATCCTGATCATCAGTTGATGCATGTCCTTACAAGATCTGTCAAATCTGGCATTTTGTCGGACCACTTGATGTGGAGGGTTTGTCGGACCACTTGATGTGGAGGGTCTGTCAGAGGCATCTGATGATAAAGGACTTGATCTTTTTGTAACTCCTGCTGGTGACTCTTCATGTTTCTGATCAATACATGAGAACAGATTTTACATTTGAGCCAAAAAATCGGAGTTTGGTCCTGGTGTAGATGGAAGTGGACTTCCAGACTGGATGGAGGGTGTCAAAGGCTTGTTGAGCTTTCTTAATCCTATCCTTGATGTCTTCGTCTGTCCCTCCAGACTTTCTGATCTTGCTGCCTAAGTAGGTGAACTCATTGACATCCTCTACTGCCCTGTTCTTGATCACAATCGGCGTTTCTTGCCTGTTGATTTTCAGTGATTTGGTCTTTTCTTGACTGATCTTCAAGCCAGCATGTTGTGCGGTCTGTCCCAGGGAGTCAATTTTTCCTTGCATATCTTGCAGGCAGTGTGATAGCAAAGCAAGGACGTCTGTGAACTCCAGGTCTTCTAGCTGCTTCCCTAGTCAGTGACCACTGGATCCCTTTTCCAGAGCTGAGATAGGGCATACATGTTACCCAGTCGAGCACCACCAGGAAGAGAAGAGGGGATAGTAAACATCTCTGTCTGACCCCATTGGTAAACTGCAACTCTTCTGACAGTCTCCCATTCACCATCTTCTTTGGTACACCATAGCATCACAGGATGTTCCACATTAATGCTCTGTCTACACTGTCAAATGCCTTCTCAAAGTCAATGAAGCAGACATAGAGTGGAGTCATCTACTCTGTTGTCTGTTCCACAACGATCCTGAGTGTGGCAGTCTGGCCAGTGCAGGATCTGTCCTTCCTAAAGCCTCAAGCCTGTCTGCTGATCTCTAAGTCTTTTGCCAACAGCATCTTTCATCCGTTCCAAGATGACTTTTGTGAGAACTTCACTGGGGATGGACATCAGGGTGATCGCTCTCCACTTATCAGACTGTGAGAGGTCTCCACTTTTGGGCAGCTTCACAAGGAGGCCTTTCTTCCAGTCTAGTGGGATCTCTCCTGTGGTCCACACCAAGCTGAGGAGCACATGCAGCTGGTTCACTGTGGCATCACCTTTCAAAGCTTTTTTGGTATGTTGTCACCCCCTGCTGATTTGCCATTCTTCAGGCTTTTCAGGGCCTTGCGGATTTATTGTTTGTTGATCTCTCCAATGTTGATGTTGAGTTTGTCCGGGGCTCCGAGGTGGATTCTGTGATGGTGGCCTGTTAAGCACTTCCTGAAAATGTTCCCACCATCTTGCTGGCTGATCCATAACTGAGGTGAGCAGCTGGCCTACTTTGTTTTTCACTGGGTGAGTAGGATTGCGCTTCTCCTACATAAGTCTTGTCACATGGAGTGTCTCGAGGTCTCCCTTGCCAGCTGCTGTTTCTGCCTCGAGCTGCTTCGTTGGAAAAGCTCTTTTGACCTATTCCAGCTGTTTCTTCACCTCCCTGGCCGTCTCGCTACACTTGTTGGTGGCGGCTGCCTGCCTCTGTCGCCGGGTTTTGGCTTGGTCCAGCTTCTTTCTCTCCACCGCCATTTTCCATCTCTTGTCACTGATCCAGGGTTTCCTATTTGATGGCGGTCTTCCCAGTATCTCTTCACAGGTCCTGACAGTGGCTTGTTTGAGGGTATTCCAGGTGTGTTCCATAGCTCCACTCCTCCTTTTGTCTGGAGGGCCTCAGATCGGTTTCATGGGGCAGTCTGGAAGGTTTCCCTGTTTTCCTCTGTCTTCAGCATCCTTACCTCGAACCAGACTCGTGGATTTTGTTGGGTTTTTTTTGTTGGCTGATAGCTTCATCTCCAGCTTTGCAATCAACAGGTGATGGTCAGATTCAATGTCTGCTCTATGCTTGGCCGTCACATCCTGCAGTGAGCTCTTCCAGCACTTGCAGACTATGATGTCAACCTGGTTCCTTGTCTGGTGGTCAGGTGGACTTGTGTGGCCTTGTGGATCTGCTGGTGGAGGAAGAGGATGCCTCCAATGGCAAGGTTGTTGAAGGCACAGAAGTCAGCAAGGAGTTCTCCATTTTCGTTCATCTCTCCCAGGCCATTCCCCTCCATTTCCTTCTCTCTTCCCATGTTGTCACCACCCACCTTGGTGTTCAGATCTTCGTGAGGATCAGCATGTACTTGTCAAGGACAGACTGGAGCTGGTTGTAGAAAAGATATTTCTCCTCCTGCTCAGCGTTGTTTGTTGGGGCGTAGCATGTGGTGATGGGGGCCTTCGCCCTGATGACCCATAGCACATGAACCTGGATTAAAACCTGGCTGTGATGATGCGATCTGACGCTGGCTCCCACTCCATCAGACTTCGAGCTGCTTCTTTTGACAGCAGCAAAGCTACTCCGACTTCATGGGGGGTCGCCCTCTCCCGCCTTGCCAGAGTAGAGCCAAGTTTCTCCAGTTTGCAGTTTAACTTTACCAAAGGTGTTCCATCTGACTATTCACATGCTGAGTAGTGTGGAGCGGTGCTGGTTCATCTCCCTCATTTTTAAAGTGGATGAGTTGTCAGCCCATCACAACCCCCAGCCTGGAGGACCAGGGTGTCTGTTTAGTCTGACCTCTACCCCTCACAGACCTGTTTGGCTTGGTTAGACCTGCCAGGAGCACAAGGCTTCTGCAGCCATACCTCTGGGGGTCGTCATGCCCTCCAGGTGTCCCTCCACATCAAGGTGAACACCATCAGGACAATATAAGACCTTACTTAGTATTTACTGTGTCCACGCGTTATCACTGTTTGACACAGTAAGATCGCTGCAATTGGCTTTCAACTTCAGCAATAAATCTACAGTTCTGTCAGTTGTGGGATTTGCTTGTAGCTGATAAACTTTAAAACTTTGAGGAACTCCTATGATGTTTAAAATTATTGTATACATATTTAGGAATAAAAATTAGCAGCTACTTTTGCTGGCCTTGACACTGTTGAAGTTGCTCGGGATATACTGTCCTGAGGTCATCCACATCACTAGTGGTGTTTTCAGTTGCCAGGTAATGCTGTTTGTCAAAGAATCATTCCTCAGGCAGTTTGATTTGTGTCCGTCCTAAGGTTTGTAATGATATGATGGAGACCTTGTGTCCGTCCTAAGGTTTGCAATGCTATGGTGGAGACCTTGTGTCCATCCTAAGGTTTGCAATGCTATTGTGGAGACCTTGTGTCCGTCCTAAGGTTTGCAATGCTATGGTGGAGACCTTGTGTCCGTCCTAAGGTTTGAATGCTATGGTGGAGACCTTGTGTCCGTCCTAAGGTTTGCAATGCTATGGTGGAGACCTTGTGTCTGTCCTAAGGTTTGCAATGCTATGGTGGAGATCTTGTGTCTGTCCTAAGGTTTGCAATGCTATGGTGGAGACCTTGTGTCTGTCCTAAGGTTTGAATGCTATGGTGGAGACCTTGTGTGTGTCCTAAGGTTTGCAATGCTATGGAGGAGATCTTGTGTCTGTCCTAAGGTTTGCAATGCTATGGTGGAGACCTTGTGTCCGTCCTAAGGTTTGCAATGCTGTGGTGGAGACTTGTGTCTGTCCTAAGGTTTGCAATGCTATGGTGGAGACCTTGATGTTATTGAAATTCAGTTGGACAAGTCTTTGATAACCGGCTTAGTGATTGCCAGATTTATACATTCAGACTATCCTTTTTGAAAATGACATTTCCTGTCACCATGTTTTTTTTCAATATTTTTATGTGCAAACTTATGGAAAAATATTTTACTTCTTTTTTTTGACTGAATTTTTTATATGGGTTGTGACATGAAACATTCCATTGGCATTTCAATGTCTAGGAAAATTTTTTGATATCAGTGATCAGGTGACAGTGTGGAGCTCTAAACTGTGATAGCAAAAAAGTAAAAGTGAGGATTTTTCACAAAACTATAAGTGCTGCACTGTGTATCTGTATAGTTCTTGAACTGCATGGCAGTCTTTGAATGCAGGACAAAATGAGCTTTACTACCTGCTCTGGCTCAGTGTTGTACACAGACAAGATGTGTGCATGCATTTGACAACCATGAAAGCCCACGCCCAATGTGAACAGAGTGGTAGGTAGAATCAGTCGGACAGTGCGCAAATATCGAGTGAACTCACTTTGTTTGTAAGATGCAGTGTTGAATACATACAGTAACATTTAATATCAAAACGTGCAGTGTTCAATACACATTATAACATATAAATACAAAAGATAATATTCTGTCTTCTGGCTCAGTTCTTAGTTTATAAGCAGTGTGAAAGCCTGTTTCTGGGAAATGTACTTATTATTTTGGGATGTGAGCTGCACAGCATTAAAGGGATTCTTTAGAATGAGATTTTTCAGTTATATATTTTCTTATGGAGGATTTGGTAATATTCACTTTATGATAGCAATATAAACCAATTGTGATTGTTTTAGCAGTGCATATCCCTGTAACACTTGGTGGTTTACTGGCATGTTTTTATTGGAATGTTTTAATGCTAGATACATTAAAGTACATCTCACACTGTTTCTAACTCTACTTAAACGTTCTGAGAGTTGTGGAAGCTGAATTCATTGTTGGCCTCATTCTGGCATTTTGCTGGACTAGGCAGGAGGTGTGGCCATGTATTTATACATATCATACATACTGTGTGCCTGCTGCCTGTTCAAACCTGTCTTGCAAGGTTGGGGGGGGGGGGACCGATGCTGCAGACAGAAACTGCATCCTCTTCATGCTGCTGCATGCTAGATGACGGTGACAAGGAGTAGATGACGGTGACAAGGAGTAGATGACGGTGACAAGGAGTAGATGGTGGTGACAAGGAGTAGATGGTGGTGACAAGGAGTAGATGACAGTGACAAGGAGTACTTAGTGGACTTAAGACAGAAAGGTCTGGCAGGCAGGGTTGATATTTTTGGCACCAGATTTTTTTTTACATGATCATCGTGTAGGAGGTTTGGGAAAATGAAGGTAATAAAGGGGTGGGCGATTGAGTAAGAAAGTGAGCAACAGAGCGAGGAGTGAGTGAGAGAACAAGGAGGTTGGTAGCAGCAGGGATAAAAAGCAAGACTAAACATGTTTCAAGACTAAACATGTTTTTGAGGCTTTTTGCATGCTGTTTACGCTTAACTTCTTTTCTGTGCTAAAAATACTGTGTTCCACCCCAAATGTAAGGTTCCGGCCCCCACCCCAACCTCCAGTGTAAACAGAACAAGACATCAATACACTGTTTTGAAATCCCTTTGACTTGTGTTAGTGGTGACTGGTGAAAGGCATGGTGAAGGCTAAGTCTTGTTGATTCGATGTTCAGTTGATGTTATGCTTTTCCATTCATTGGTTACAAAGGTTTGACATCAGGCAAATAAATTTCACTTCCTGGTAAACATAGATATTGTGGCATGAATCTCCTGGTAAACCTAATGTGGGATGCACCTTCTGGTAAACAAATATGGCATACAGTAGGCGAAGGTATCTAGGGTTAGTATTTTGTCACTTAACGCGCGCTTGCGCAATCTGTATGCCTGACGAGATTTCTTGGCAGACCGAATTCCTTGCGAGACCGGAACACGTTTGGTTCATTATGTGTTCTGAGGGAAAAAACAGGCCCTCAGGGAAGGTAGGCATCATTGTGCATCCACTTGGTAAACATAATGTGGCATGTACCTTTTGATAAATCTGGCATGCACCTTTTGATAAATGTGGCACACACTTGTTAAACAATGTGGCATGCACCTTTTGATAAATGTGACATGCACCTGGTAAACAATGTGGCATGCACCTTGTGATAAAAGTAGTATGCAGCTGGTAAACAGTGTGGCATGCACATTTTGATAAAAATTGATAAATGTAGCATACACCTTCTGGTAAACAAAAACTGTAATTACGTTGGCATGGTAACAGGACATGTTCATGTGCAGGAAAGTCCAGGCGGTTGAAGCATGCAAGTGCTTCATGATGTGATTTTACTCAACCCCAAACCCAAATATAAAGTCTTATCATGGCATGAAACTTATAAAAAATGTGAAATGAAGTCTCTATATCATGAAATCTCTGTCACAAATATGAAGTAACTTTAATCAAACTTTTCATATGTAAGACACACTATGTCACAAAACTTCACAAATATGGCTGTGTTGCAAAACTTCACAAATGTCAAATATCTGTGTAAGGTAGTATGGCCAAGAAACTAAATGTAATCTCTTAGCACTGGTTGCTGTTTTCACATTTCCTTACTGGCAATGAAACAAGTAGTGTGATATGTTGCACCCAAAGATATTATGTAAAAAGAACAGCAGTTGGTAAAGATGACACAGCGTCAGGTAGGATGATTTCATTCTATGAGGGATGGGGTCCGTTATCAAGCAATGAACTGAAAGAACCACCAGAATGATAGCTGCAGTAAGATGGCCAGTGCGAGCAGGCATTCGGGAAGATGGCGGGATGGAGTTTGCATAACTCCAGGAAATAATTATTTGCCACACATAGCAGCTCTTTATAGAATGGACAGACACATTGCATATCTGTAGGCCTCCTCGTGTGTGTAGATATACGTATAAGTTTTCATGTGTGTGTGTTGTAGTTGTAGCGTATACATGTGGTTTATAATATACCTGGCGCCTGTCAGATGTAATGCATATGTGATCTTTAAAGTACAAAATAGCTGTCCCGGCTCCTACTGTCAGTTGTGTATAGATGTGGTCTATAGCTGTTTCAGTCCCTGTCTGTTATTTGTAGTGTTCATGTGGTCTAAAGCTGCTGCGGTCCCTACTGTCAGTTGTAGCCATGCATGTGGTCTATAGCTGTCCCGTTCCCTTGTGTCTATTGTAGTGTATAGATGTGGTCTTTAGCTGTCCCAGTCCCTACTGTTTATTGTAGTGTATAGATGTGGCCTTCAGCTGTCCCAGTCCCTACTGTCTATTGCAGTGTATAGATGTGGTCTTTAGCTGTCCCAGCCCCTCCTGTCTATTGTATAGATGTGGCCTTCAGCTGTCCTAGTCCCTGCTGTCTATTGTAGTGTATAGATGTGGTCTTTAGCTGTCCCAGTCCCTACTGTCTATTGTAGTGTATAGATGTGGGCTTGTATTCATGTCGCGCCCGCAACTTATGGGCCCCACAAGCTCGCTGTGCCCGATAGCTGACCGGCCGTCAGAGGCCCGCGACCCTCGGTATTCACGTTGCGCCCACAGACCGGACTTCAGCTATCAGGCTGTCTATTTTTAACAATGCCCCCTAGATAGCCGGGTCAGGCAGAATTCCTGTGATGCGCATGTTCCGCGACCCTAACAAGCAGTTCCGGATTGCGACGCGCGTGTTTAGTGTGTACAACTGCTATATGGGGCGGCAAGAGGGGAATGGGTATAATTCTATAAGTAAAGAATTAATTCTATATTTACAGAATTTATTCTATAATTATAGAATGAGTTCTATAAGTAAAGAATTGATTCTAT
>SMGT01015646.1:51636-92070 GCA_004794575.1 Lanistes nyassanus | reverse complement strand
CTGATAAGCAAGACGAAAGAGATGAGTTTTAAGGGCAGTACGGAAGGAATTTGACTCAGAGTAGCTGGGGATACTGGCAGGAAGAGAATTCCGAACCGTTGGAGCAGAGGAAAGGAAAAAGCGCTGTCCGAAAGACTTTGTGTTGGACTTTGGAACCACCAGGACGGAAGGATCAGCAGAGTAGCGGAGTCTTCTTGGTTTTCTTGGTAAAGTGCTGGATGAGGTCCGAGAGGTAGGAGAGTCCTGTCTGATACAGGGCATTGTGGGATAGACATGCAATCTTGTATTTGATTCGATCTTCAATCGGTAGCCAGTGAAGTTTTTGTAGATGAGAAGTAATGTGGTCAGGTTTCCGAACTTTCGAAATCAGTCAAGCAGAGTTGTTCTGCAGTTTTTGTAGTCTGCTTAGAAGATCCTGTGGACAGTTATAGAGAAGAGCGTTGCAGTAGTCCAGCCTAGAAAGGACGAGGGCAGAGATGAGAGTTTGAGTGGCTTTGTCTGTGAGGTCATGACGAATGGAGCCAATTCGTCGGAGTTCGTAGTTTACCGTGCGGATGAATGATTGTGCATTTTAAGGTGGAAATCCTCTGTAACACCAAGGTGCCCAACATACTGTGAGATGACAACATTAGAATTTCCAATAAGTATAGACTGGGCTATCGAAACAGATGTAGACATGCAAGGTGAGGAGGCTATCGTGATTTCTGATTTGCTGTCGTTTAGTTTCAGTTTGTTGAATGGCATCCATGACGTGACCTCGCAAATGCAGTCTCATAATCAGGCAATGAGGTACCTAACTGTGCAGGTGCATCGGATTTCTGCAAGTGTGTGTCATCGGCAAAAGAGTGGTGAAGAACTGAATGGGAAGAGATGATTTCAGATAATGGTGGTGTGTATAAGATAAACAGGACGGGGCCGAGTACTGATCCCTGTGGGACCGGAACCAGCTGGGTGCAGTGCCAGAAATAATGAGGAAAAGTGAAGTCGATCAGGGAGAATGTCATGGTCCATTGTATCGAATGCTGCAGATAGATCGAGAAATGCCAGGACGGCAAGTTTGCCTTTGTCAAGGGATAACAGAAGGTTGTTAACTAGCTTTGCAAGCGTATGTAATAGTGAAATAGTGTTCAATCGACTCCTTTTAATAGCTCGGCTGTATATTCCTTCTTGCATGTATATGTCACTTTCAGGCGTTCACTTTCTCGAGTATGGCAGTCCTCTCCTCCCCACCTTACACAACCTACCCAAAAATGGTGTGTGTGTGTGGGGGGGGGGGTGGTGGAGGGGGATGTGTTTCAGTACTGCGTGCGTGGGCGCATGGTGGTGACAGGGTGGAGCAATTTTCTGCAAGAATATTTCTATTTCACCCAGAGATCGTCAACATAGGTGTAGTCGTGTTCCACATTTTCATAATCTTCATCAAGCTCTGCAGTGTTAACATACAGCTCATCTGAAACAAAGTTACAGAAAACAGCTTTACAATTCTTAAGTCCAACTCAACGCCCTCGTGGCGCCGCGTACAGGACGCTGAATATTTCATACGCTTTGACTGTAGTGCCGACGGTTTGGAGGTGACTTTTAAACATTTTTAAGCGGTTGGGTGGCAAGGGATGTCGCTGGTATTTTGCTATACTAGAATCATTTTTCTATAGAGTTCCTTCCCTTTCTGTCTGACATTTGACGATATTTTCATGCCTAACTACGAGTACGGTCTGCAAGGTTCGATGATTAAAAGGTCTGCGCTAAATTTGTATTTAGCTAGCATACTTACCCTGAACCAGAAAGCGTACTGCTCAAGCTAAGCGAACACTCGTCCTTTAAAAACAACTAGTGCGGACAAACTGGTAAACCCTCTAGTGCCCTATAGAGAGGCAGATCACGAGGCCTGCTCACCCCTGGCAGGCGAGAACTCAACACTTATGGAAGCTTAGTTAAACTGCTCTAAAATCAAGTCTTGTGAAGGACATGTTTAAAAAAAATGAAAACAATAATAATATATTTTATTTTATAAAATCACGGGCTATTCGTCTAGTGTCTCTATCGTCTATATATATATATATATATATTATTCTGCTGTTTGAATCGCATTCTGTGGGCTTATTCACCGTGTTGTAAAAATTTCGAGTTTAATTTTTGTTTGAGTAATCCCTACCTGCACCTGCACCTGCTCCTGCACCGTTTCTCTCATCGTCAGATTGAAGGCTCGATAATGGAGAAGACGCCTCTTTCTCAGCATGATACACGTTCGGCAACCCGCTGGTGGTTATATTTTGCAAAGAGAGTCTTGTCTCTGGCACCTTTCTCTCGTCCTTTGTTGTTTTGCAATGTGGATTAGTATTACCTGCAAATTCCGTGTAGCTTTGATTAGAACAAAGAAACTGAGGGTAAGTCATTACTCTCTCTCTCTCTCACACACACACACACATTCACTTACACACACACACACACCCTCACACACACACACACACACTCACACACACGCACACACACACACACACACACACACGCACACACACACGCACGCACACACACACACACAACGTTTCAGGAGATTAACTTTCTTCAGGACAAATCTCTCAATTGAAAACTAATGAAACACAGAAAAATTAAGTGAAAATAGTGACAGGAATTTTTTCGCACGGGAGTTGGCTGGTTATTTTATTTTGTTCTGTGTTGTTTTATCTTTCCCAAAGAAGCGGGCCGGGTAAACCCCTAAACGCCTTCCTTGCATGATTCCCTGTGGTTCTGAGTGCGTTCACGATGGATGGTTGGGTGTTTCCCGCCTCGTATCAGGACAGGTAGCTTAGACAATGCGGCCACGAACTCAGGGACTGCTGTCACAACACAGGCTTCAGTCTCACCCAGTCACGTTATATTGACACCGGGCCAGCCAGTCCCAGTACTGTTCCCTATAGTGCCAGGCGCCTGGCAGGTGTGTTACTTGCTACTAGATTTCCAATGTTTTAGTCTTATTTATGACTAGACCGGGATGCGAACTACCGACCTCCAGTCTCTGAAGATAGTCCAACGAGACTTTTACAAGGTAGTCACGTGTTTAATTTGATATTCTTTACAGCACCGCCACGAACAGTCGTCATCAGTTCGTGTTTCTGTATGTAAAGTAAAGGGTTACTAATCATATCACATTTGACAAATTTCTTGCCATTTTTGGCGGAAGCAGTGTGAGCTTCCACCAGAACCTCAGGAAGTGCATAGTTTGGCTTGGGTGTCTGGTGTCTTTACGCTAGTCTTCAGTTTCAATACAATATCAACATGCAAATACATGGTGGGCCAGCAGCAGGATCTGAACCAGCGACACACGATTTTCAAGTGGTGTGAAACAGAAAAAATTTCGTTTTTACAGAAAATTTGTTAACAGCATCATCTTTTTATATTACTTTATTAGATAAACATAAGGAAAAAATTATAACCAAGGTAATTAACTATGGTAGCGATCAGTGTAAGTTTTCAAAATCAAATCAGCATTCCTATTTCCGTCTGTATGACGTCATACCTTCCTCACAAGAACAACACTCGTAGAAAGCTGAAAAAGTATTCAGGTATCTGGAGTGATCCGTGAACATCGGACGGGGCTGGGAGGGGAGAGGTGAGTGGAAGTGTGAGTGAATGAGATGAATCTGTCTGGCTTGACAGTTTATTCCCGGACAGATACAGTCGTCTACCTAACAGTGTAGACAACTTTAAGCGGGGCCGTATAAGACGATTCACCGCCCAGCTAAAAGGTACACAGTGGTGTTTGTTCTGAGAGAAGTATCACATGACATGTTCCGAATGTGTACATGTTGGGGAGAGGGTGGAACGGAATACAGCCTACGTAAACTTGTGAATCTATTGGCTTTGCGGGGAAGTCGATAGAAGACCGGACAGAGAACGGGTGCTTCAAACGGTTGCCATTTCCCTTCCTGAAGAATATATTTCACTTGGTTGTAATGAATGCGTTGACAGTGAAAGGACATTATTGCTACTGGCAAAAAGTACAAGAAACAAGAAACAAACATTGGAAACCCACTTTTGCAGCACATGACTAAGAAGACAACGACAGCTGCGACAAGCACAGCGCCACCAACGGCGGCTCCGATGAAGATGAAGAGGGATGACTTTGTAGGTCCTCGATCTTCTAACGAAATGGAAAGGAAAATGAATTATCGAATTAAAACCAAGAAATCAATAGGGACTTTGTCAGACTTATATCTTTTAAAGAAAATGTATTTTTAAATGAAGGCGAACCAACACGAACCAAAGACGAATCCACACATCCACTTATCCACCTATCCACTCACCCACCTATCCACTCATCAGTATTTACTAATCTAGCGATATTCATTTTCGTAGATTAATGAGGTGATGTATTTGATACGGATTCCAGAGCATTGTCATATCAGTACCCAAGACTACCACGGAAGATATGCACTAGACCATGTGAAACGAAAACGGTACTGCTAAAATTGCTTTATATATAAGACTCTTTTGAAAACTCACTCAGCACAAACTTGCGTTTAGCACCGGTCTTTTCGTCAGACCTGTATTCTGTATTGCCAAGTACTCACCGATACTGCTGACTCTGAAAATAAAAGGCAGGTGTCCGACAATGTTGCTAAAGACAATCTTATAACAGCCTTCGTCATCTCGTGTCATGTTGACAGCCGTGATGTTACACGTGACTGATGCAGGAGCAACGCTGTCGGCAACACAGTCCACTTGAAATTTGTTCTTTACTGGAGTTCCTTCGATGTTCTCTGTACAGGCTGACCCCATAAAGGTCGTGGTGGTTACGATAGGTGCTGGATATGTTGTCATTTCCAAAATAAACAGGCCTTTGTTGTCATAAACATCCAAAGATGGTAGTGTTTCTGTAGTGATTTTTCTCCTCGGAGGACCTGTAGTACATACAAGGTAGATAAATTACAATAAGACAATTCAACAATACATTTGATATAACCAAAATATGTACACAAACACGCAGGTAAAATGCAACTGCTTGCCACTTACACTGAAAGTTAAATGTTTACACACACTGCATAACCAGACCGCAGACCGCCCACAGTCACACTTTTAAGAACGCGTTCATCTATGTTCATTTCAGCATCATGTCTGGCATCAATGTGAACTTCTGTGTCATCTGTCTGAACGTATCATAAGTAAGGCCACCTGCATGTCAGTTTAGAAGTGGGTTGTTCAGATCCAAAACACATGCATTCTGTTCGGACGCATTCAGGATACAAAGTACTAGAGGCTGACGTCTTAAATATCGTTAAAAGATGATACTGGTCAGTTTCTACAAAGTATTTCTGTTTTTTTATGAACAGCCTAAGAGGCGTTGATCTCTTCTGACATTTACAATTTATGTTCGTCTTAGGCAACTGTCTTCTAAAATATAAAGACTGTAGTGACCCCGTATGGCTGTTTCCCTTTATTTTGAATGTCATGAAGTGGCTTGTTCTACACTAGCTGTTGCGTCTCCATCAACTTTGCCATACAGCAAATACTTGCTTGTTACTACTGCTTAGATGGTAAAAGGTTCGGGTCTCTCGTACGGCACATGACATTTTTTCCTACTTGTACTCTGAGGCGTATCCTGAAGTGGATCAAACATATGTGTGCAAAGCAGAGAGAGTGCTGAAATACAGCGATACATCACGGGCCAACTCCATAAAGCTAGAGCGAACCAATAGAAGCCTTGGTTATGATACACGAGTGGAAAAAAATCCTCTGGTTTTTCGCGACGGATGGTTGCAGTTTCGATCCAATCACATTTGTTCGAGACGTAAGAGCGCAACTTCTTATAGCTACAGTGAACCCGAACAAGCCAAGGTGATGATAGCTAAGTGGTAAAGACTGTCTTTAACACAATTTTACAGGTTCGATCCCCGTCCTGGCTTTCAAGTGTTGTCAGGATGGGGTTACGTTTTAGTTTTAGGTAGGACCTTCTGTTTTCATGCATAAGTGTTCTGGTGCCAAACAGGACGTTTACATTCTTATTCCAAATTCGCTTACGGTAGTTCATACCAAGCTGGAATTAGCCTTAGAGTACTTGCAGGAAAAAAAAAACAATTTCGCCTCCGTCACATGTTTGTCAGGCTGTCCGTCAGGGTTTTTCTCCGATTGCTCTAGTTTTTCCCCTTCATTCCCCCACCCTCAACCCCATTACTCTTTGTCATCCTCTCCCCTCCAAACCATGCCCCTCCCCCCTCCCACCGTTCCTGACATGTCACAAGATAACTGCCGTGGCTGACAACATCAAATAACAAGCTGACCTTCTCTAATCTCAGTGGTATGTCTTTTCCTTCAAGCAGTTTAGTTTGTAAAGTTTGGTGTGTAAAGTTTGTGATGCGAGTGGCCCTAGGAACACACCCGCCCACATCTGAACCTCCTGTACATAAAATAATATAATGGCAAACCCTGTTCTTCCCTCCCGATCACACCTGGACAAATACTTACACACAACAACCAGCCTGACTGTCCGATTGTCGCTTCCTATCCCGTTGTCCGCCTCGCACCTGTAGTCACCTGAGGCCTCACACAGTGCTCCGTTCATGACGTAAGACAACACTCCAGGTTGCTCCAAGAGGGTTACCTCCCCTCGAGGTCTGCTGGCGAGCTGTCGGTGGTTGTCTAGGCCACTGACCAGCACCATGTGAGGAGTGGGCCTCCCGTTGGCCTCACAGAGCATGCGCACGGTGGAATTTTCACTGACAATCACTAATCTTCCACTCTGATCGTTGATCTGCAACTTTACCACTTTTGACGCATCTGTAATCAGACGATTACATTATGAAATAGCACTCAACAGTCGCAAACAAAGTTGTAATAAAACAGTTTGGATTCTTCTCAAAAATCTGTTCTCACATCAGGACCAGATAAGTCACGTTACTGTCTAGAAGCGAACGAACCATGATCTGATGATATATATCAACTAAATATAACATGAAATTTATATATATATATATGTAATTTTATAAGGATTTTCACGGTAAACCACATAGCCTTTTTATAGTTTTATATCAGTAAAATCTCCAAAAATGTATTGTTGCCACCAAAAATTTACGTAATTGGCATTTAGCGCACAGCGTAACAAATAATGTTTTAATTAATCATGAGTTAAGAGGTATATAATACAATGGTACCTCGGGTTACGAACGACTCAGGTCACGAACAATTCGGGTTACGAACAACAACTTCGAAAATTTCAACGAACAGTGCTTTGGATTGAGAGAGAGAGAGAGAGGTTTAACGTTGGAGACAATCGCGTACAGTACAAACGCGGTACCAACATCGCATAGCGCTAGCCTAGCAACCTAGTTTTGCACGCGGGCGCAGCCTCGCTTTCATTGACCTTACTACACGGCAGTAAAACATTTCTTACCAATGGCACTATGTTCAGTTTATCTCTTTCATCATTTTCCTTGTTAACCTCATCAATTATGAGTTCGAAGCAGACACGTATAGCGCATATTTAATACGTGAAGTACACGTATTCTTTGCGTTTTGTCAGGTAAACGACCTGATGTTAATAAAAAGGAACGATTCTTTAATCTTGAAACGGAACGTCTCTATTTCGTTGATTTCGATGTTTCAGGTTACGAACGTTTCAGGTTACGAACCGAGTTGTGGAACGAATTAAGTTTCTAACCTGAGGTACCACTGTAGATAGTTGTTTAGACAAAGAGCATCAGAAATTGTATCTCACATATCTGTATCAGAAAAGAAACATAATTACATTTAACAGCAATATGAAACGTCTGGTATGACGTCAGAGGCAAACGCCAATCCCCAGGCATTGTGTCTGTAGTTACAGTGCACGTGTACTGGCCACTGTGCCTGACGTTGTCCGCTGCTGTGATCTGTAACTGTCCAGTGTTCACCGACATTTTCCCAGACCACCTTTCAGAGGCGGGGCGAGGATTGCTGTCGGCATTGCACCAGAAAGTGACATTCTGGTTCTGTCTGACCACACAGTGTTTCCAGTTGATGTCCAGCATTTCACACGCAGTGCCATCCCACGTTATTCTGATAGAAGGGCGATCTGGCAGATCATAAAACATAGAAATTAGAAAATGATGTGTGTATAGATGTATGTGTGTATGTGTGTATTACAGGAAATGAGTTGCCGTGTAACAAGTGACAATCTAGATTAGTCTTTTAATAGCCATGCAGTGAGACTTAAATTTCCCTTAAAACCTCGTAACAACATCAACACTGAAATGTCTTAGATTACCAGTGACAATATCACCGTCAATCTATTCATGCATCTTTCTTTTTTTCCAATATTTTGCACAACAACGTGATCCGCTTACAAACCGTTCTCACATTTTGAACAGAGATAATGGATGTGGAGTTTTTAATTAATTAAACAAGTCAACAGACAAATTTTTGCGGGTGTATAACTATTGTCCATGCTCAGTTCAAACCTGTTTTTAGTTTTTCTCTAGCACGTCCAGTTTTTGTGATAGAGCTAATCGCATATTGCATGATATTTGAAATAATTAACCTATTTCTATTATGAGATTTTCCGACACTTGTCTATATTTTTATCCTAAGGGGGGCTTTAACTGCAATATAATTAACTTAAGTTATTATTATGCCGAGAAATTGCAGATAGTTTCTGTTTGTGGTTTATTCACGATGAAAGCACGTCGTCTAATTAGTGCACATCTGAAGAAGTTATACCAGTTGAACTTCGGCTGTAACCAGTTGCACGTTCACCATATTCCTCATCACCTTTCACAGAAGCAAGCTCATCATGTGGTGGTACAGGAACAGGTAAAGAATCATCATGAGGAACAGGAAGAATCCAGGCTGGGGTATACACTTTTGTGAATAGTTTTAGCTGAGAATCCACTACTGTTCACGCGGCAAATGTAGCAATCATTGAGATGGTCTCGCGGTTCTCTCCATACCACCGGAACTGCAAATGAAATCGCTTTCTTTCGCCTATTTAGCCAGTCACCCGGTCCATTGGAACAACTGTTGAAGATGAAGTGGGGCCCAAGATTTAGTCTGGTCAGTCCGGAATCATCTGATCTGAGGACGTGGGTGATGAAGATTTAAACCCAGAGACCTTTACACAAGCAGAGCTCAATGATCTCGTTCATGATCTAGATCTGTCAAAAGACAAAGCAGTGCTTCTTGCTTCAAGGCTTGAGCAGAATCGTTTACTTGCAAAGGGTGTTAATGTACCTCACTACAGAACACGAAATCATAACTTGGCAACCTTCTTCATTAATGATGGCTTGCGCTACTGACATAACATCAATAGACTCCTCACTGTTTGTCACAAGAGTATGTTCCATCTGAATGGCGTCTCTTTATTGATTCCTTACAAAGACGTTTGAAGGCAGTCCTACTCCATAACAGCAGTTCCAAACCATGTATACCGATAGCCTTTTCTGTTCATTTGAAGAAGTCTTATGAAAACATGAAGATATTGCTTGAAACTTTCCGGTATGAAACACAAAAGTGGATCATCTGTGGTGATCTCAGTGTCATCAACATGTTTATGGAAATGCAAGGAGGATTCACCAAATACTGCTGTTTTCTATCCCTGTGGGATAACAGATCTACTGCAGACAATTACATGTAAGTCAAATGTGTGTGGCAGCCAATGAATACCTGTGACCCAGAAAGAAGTCTCTAGCTGATCCGAGCAAAATATTTCTGCCACCTCTTCATATCAACCGGGCTTAAGACCCTTGTAAATTTGGTTGTAAAGGTTGAATATTTGACTTGACAATGAATTTATCGAAAAATTGTCTTCATTGGCGCTTATGTTTTAGCAAAGACCCTTTATACCAAGACATGACAGCTAAGGGTTATTCTTCAAGTGATGTCAGAATGTAGGTTACCTCCCTTCGTGTCGTGGTGCTCCTCGCCTAGCACAGCATCGAGGGAAGATTGGGTTACTTCTAAGTTTATTTGTTGTCATAAGGAATGAAGTTCTTTTAAATCTAGTAGTGCATTTCCCAGATATCAGGACTGTATTAGAGTACATTTTCAGTGTGCGTGCACTATGCAATTTTTTTGAGAAGCCTATCAAATGTTTTGGAAATCACATGTTATATGACGATCTAAATGTATTAAAAAGTTATTCTAATATTTGTGTCACTGCACCACGAAACCAGTTTTGTCAGACCGGCCACTTACTAAAAGCAGAAATAGGTCGGTGGGTTCGATCTAGTCAAATTTAACTTTTTCGAACAAATTTACGTGGTGCGATGACACATTTTCAAGATCTATGCATTGTTTTGCACTGTTTTCGATATCTATGGAAATGTTTCTCCATAATTACTTTTTACATCAGATAAGATACACTCTTGCATAAGATACACCCTTAAGTGTAAATTTCCATGCATTCACACAATAGATACATACTATGAACACACAAACGCACACTGTTTACACTTACTATGAAATGACATTTGTACAAAATAGTTTCTGAATAAAAACAATAAAGACTACATTAACAGTTTAATTAATAAAACAACGCATCATTCCAAAAATCTTGCAGCAATTGTGCAGTGACAAAAAATGAATACAAATTATTGTTATAACTCCGACATAGTGTGTGCAATCACGTGTACACACGCGCGCACGCACGCACACACACACACACACACACACACACACAGAGAAAGACAACCGGAATATTCACAAGTGAGAAATTCCAAGAGCAGCTTCATTCTAATGGCTGCTTCATTTGCAAAACGCACTCAGTCTCAGCATCTTCAGAACACGTTGGGAGCAGCACGACGATTCTAAAGGAAATCACTCTTGTAGCGACCTCACCGTAAAGCGCTATATGTCATGTCTTGGTTTAAAGGGTATTTGGTTTTAGTAAAAAAAAAATACATGCAAGTAGTCTGTAAACTAATATTACCCATAACTTCAAAAGCTGACGTGACAGGGGAAAAAGTGAAAACAGATCTGAAATCAGCACGAAAGACTGATTTAGAAATATTTGTTTGGGTCTCCGATGATTACAAAATTGTTTTTCTTGCCTTGCGTTGTTACTTACAGTAAACCTGGATTTCTAAGGCGTCACTAGCGAAAATCCAGCTGTCAGTACATCTCACTCGGCGTCCATGATGCTCTTTGGTCACGCGATCGAAGATCAGGTACTCCCCTAAAGGACGACCCCCCGCTGTCTCTGGCCAAGTGTAGACAACGTACTGACGTTGCTGTGTGTTCCTACATTTCAGTTTGACACTAGCTCCCTCCACCAGTGGGTAACCAGTGCTCGTTGAATTTGTATCCAAAACGATGTAGAGAGAAACCTTTGCTGAAATAATACGTGTATACCTAAATATGCACATACAAATATTTAAAAACACTTGCATACACATCTGCACTCTTGCATGCATGGATGTCTACATAGCACTTGCGGGACTGATACTTTTTATCAAGGACTTGCACATAATTCATCATTATATGCTTCCTTTTCATTTGTAAGTTACATTTCGATGTTCAAGCATATCTCTGGGATGGTTATGCAACCAAAGAGTAAAGTTCAGAGGATAGCTCACACCTAGAAGGCCAGCTAATGATAAGCCAGCAGTAGGTGTCCATGTGAAACACAGATGACTGGAGACGAGAAATAACTGCACGTGTGAAAGGTGAGCCCCTAATGGTAGCATGAAAATGTGGCTAGATGAGTGGACGGCAAGATGAGTGTCGGGTAGCGTTCAAAGCTGATGGCGTTCATTGTAGCGCAAAGTAAAGTGCTCCTGGCAATAAGAGAGTTTCCAGAACAAGGTATCGCTTAGCAATAGTGCGAGGTAAAAGTACTGTCCCTCTAAAAAAAAACTACCTACCGACTTATGGGTTTTCCTATCAGACATTTACCTACTGTTAACCCTTCGCAATTTTCAAATCTTGATGGTAATTGCACCTTGGCAGTTTTCACTTGACATACCGGATCGTTTGGTTTCAACTCATTATCGCAGTTGAGAAAACTTTGTAAAGATAAGACTCGCTGAAGGTCACGTCCTTCTGTATGCTAAAACTTAATGAGCATGGAGAATGTGAAGGAGACTGAAACACTTCAGAGGAAAGCAAGCGGTCTGCTGTGAGTGCGACTCAATTACAGGAGACACGGTGAACGAGCTGGTGTTCATCAGAAAGTCTTCGGTTATTCAAATAAGACGCGTATGGAAACTTTTTCTAATATTTGTTCTGATATTTGTTCCAGTAGTGAGGGGCGCCTTGTATGGCACAGACTGTTATATCAGTGTAACGTCGTGTTGTGTGTCTCATTGCAAGATCGCTGTTTGCATACACTGGCAGTTTGGAAAGGTATTATGGCGTATTGTTTAATGTTTGGGTTAGTGATTGTAGATAACGGGCGATAGAATAGCATTTATATGATAATACATGTGCTTGTTTAGGTCTAGTTTAGACTGACGGGTCAGAATAACTTGGAAATCTCCCAATAGTTAAAAACCATTCGATATATTCTCGCCCTAAATTTATTTTCTAGTTTAGCTTACTGGTCCATCTATAGATAATGTAGGATTGTTTTTCATCCACCAAGACTTTCTTAGCAGTTAAAAGAAATAAATATTGGAAAATTTAACAAATGTGTTAATTACAAGGAAAGTACAAAGATTTTGCGAGGAACCCATTTTCTGGAACCAAGAATAATACAGTTTGTAAAACAAGTAATCAGACCGGTGTAGAATAATTATTTACCAATGTGTTATACAGAATATTGTGCACTGTTAGACTCCCTACTCTCTCTCTCTCTCTCTCTCTCTCTCTCTCTCTCTCTCTCTCTCTCTCAATAACCTACCTTTTTTCTTTCTTTCCTTCCAGCCCACCTACTGCTTCAGTTTTCTTTTAGTCTCTTCACGGTTGTACTGTTGCAGTTCTTAATATTATCGTCCTCATAAATATGGTGTATACTTTGTTGTGTCTACATGCCCTTGCAGGGGAATAAATCTCGCCTTCCGTTGATTTGCTTTTTTCTAGTAAGTAATAAGAATATTTCGCTGTATTCCTGTGGGTTATGTACATTTCGCTAAAGATTCTGACACAAGGTGCAGTCCAGTCACTCCCAGAATAGGTGGATGTAGGCTTGCGATGTGTGAATGGGTTGTCATTCGTTTTGTATAAGTACTATAATGTTTCGTTCCGCGTACCAAATTTGCTTTTCTTTTTAGTGTCTGTCTTGTGAGATTGAACACTGGGATGACTAGTTAGGAGAAAGGAAAACAGACGACAATGATGTGGGTACGTACAGGCAGATCGACTTAGAAAGAAATCAGAAGGTGTCTGTCCGACACAGAAACCTTTGTATGCTGTCGGTCGTACAAGTACAACGATGATGAAAGAAAACATCTCACAGTTGCTGCAGATAATGCCGACGTCATTTTCGCTGCACGTGTCCGTGAATCGGCTTTCATTCTTGAAGCAGCTAAATATGCTTTGCTCGCCACCCCAACACAGCAAATTCACATTCAGAAAACGTCCTTGGCTGGGGCCAAAGGTTGATGCAGCCACCATGGTCGCTGTGTATCTATTTGTAGCACAAATGATAAATAAAATACATACATGCAGCATAACGCAGTACAATACGATAGAATATAATACATTACAGTTTTAAGAATACTTTTTTCCATTAAGCATGTGTTCCCGGAAATTTTTCATTGGAATTAAGTTTTACATTTCATCAACCAACAGCACTGCGTTTAAATATACCCTACTACCAACCAGTGTCATATCAGAAACCAACAGTAATGCGTTTCAACACGCTACCATCAATGAACACATTGAAACAAGCATCCTCAACGAATAACTGCAAACACTTTTACAGCTCTTTAACTGTCTGTTTTCATACGTCTGTTTATAGACATGGTTCCCATCTTCCCACTCTGCTAATGTGTCTTGTTGTCGTTTGTTTTGACCATTTGAGAAGTAATTTTCTCGCTTAACTTAAGCGTTTTTGGTCATGGGGTTTTTTTGTATAGAGATGTGCGTGCAATCTTCTAACCCCCAACCCATATTGAACCCCCACCCCCCCCCATCTTGTATCCGTCAACTCATCCTCTGTCTGTCTGTGGGTTGTACATTTGTATGTTTACTTTTCAATCATTCCATAACTTTACTGTGTCACTTGCAGGAAAAAATCTTACGATGGAAGACTGAGTTGTCTGCAGAGGACCTTGGCAGCGTTGCTAGTAAAGTTGCTGACACAAGGTGTAGTCCAGGAAGTCCCAAGCAGAAACTGAACTCGGCCCAAGTCCTTTCTGAGGCGACCTGAGCCCACTAGTCGCAGGTGGTTAGCGTCTGTTGCAGTAAATAATTTTAATACTTTCTTAGACACTAAGCTTAAATGGCGTTTGTAGTTCCTTTTACGGACTGCCTTAGTTAAACTCTTAACAGTTCGCCCCCTTGACTATCGATGTTATAACATCGACGCCACGGTGACCTTCTTTCTATTTATATCACACCCAATCGCGACGTGTGCGGACAATGATCCGCACAGCATAGGTCGCGCTTACTAGCGAATGCGGAAAATAATTCGCGCAACTTTGAAAATTTATTTACGGGGAATCGCTAATCGTCTAAGGTAAAGAACTCCTACATTAGAAAGCTTATTCATTTCTCCACGAGTTGCTTCCCTTATACTGTGTTTAAACCGACAATGAGAATGCTTTTCGGTAAATAAATCGAAGCGGGTGTCCACATGTGGTCTGTCACTTGAGAAATGCTAGATTTACTCTTCAAATTACATGCTAAAGCGGAAAATGACATTGTTTCGCAAATTTAATGTGATAAATTGGATGAAGACAAGAGTATTTGTGCCTAAAAGACCCAAGAAAGTGATTACGAAGAGAAAAACGTGCGAGCACGTTGTAAACAATGTCGTGACACTCACACTGTGTACAAGGAATGGCGAGGACTTTTTGATTTCTTCAACTTCAGTCGTGTTTCCATCAAAGGATTTACAAAATTATGGAACAAGGTCCAAGAAACACGGTAAGAAATGAGTTTTCTTTATTTATTAACGTTTAAAACCAAATTTAAATAATGTTTTTATTGTTTGGGGGGATTTTTTAATGAATTTTTGAAAATAGGCTAAAATGCCCCGTTTACGGGATGGATCAAGGTACGATTCTGCGTCGCGTTTGAGTTAAGCTTTCTCATTAAAAACTGTTCTTTCTTGCTAAGTTATCATTAGACATGATTAAAGTTTTGAAGTTTGTCACTTAAATGTAAAAAAATGCTACTTTTGTGTTTTCAAACCACCATGAAGTGAGGCTATACCAAGCTCGCGACCATCTTGTTTTGGGCAGTGCTTTCAAAGTCGAATATCTTGAAAATATGAGCAGTTCTGAGCTCAAAGTTGATAGTTTCTACTCAGAAGATAAGGCATTTGAGACTTCTGATAAGGATATTGAGGAGATCGATGATGTTGAGAATATTTTATCAAATCTATTATATTGCAACCGAGATGCTCAAATGTAAGCCTTTGTTTCCTTCTTATTGATATCACATAATTCGTCAAAAAGAGAAAGATAACTTTAAATTTTTTTTACCTGGTTGCCATTTTCACAATTCTCTAAAACATTTTTGTGTGTGTGGTCCATGCATTACTGATATCGACTGTTGTTATGTTGAGGATGTTGTAAACAGCTTATGAAAGAAATGCAGTAAGGTTTAGAAGAAGCAAAACACAATTATTTGTGTAGCTGATGAGAGAGAACATTTCCAATATTATAGTTATTTGGTTTCTTATCGCTTTTCAATTAAAATTGGTAATTACAACACTGAAGGCCTAGTTCAGTGTCCCAGTGTTTTCTTCAAGCAGGGAGGCAGGCGTGCATAATTCTTTCTAATTTAATCAAACACATTTTATTTCCTGACTTGTTTGGATTGATATGTTTAATCTTTAGGCATTTATAATATATAATAATTATTTGTAAATGTAAGTTTACATAAAAATATTACGCCATTTTGTCATTTTGGTTTTGTAAAGCAACTTTATAAATCATTCCCCAATCCTAAGCTGCGCAAATCCCAAAATGAGTGTGTACCATTGACCAGCAATATCTCAAGTATCTGAGAAGAGAATGTAACAAAATTAGGATCTGTTATATAGAATTGCATGGACATTCACAATATGGCATCATATCTGATATAACTGAGAACACCAAAAAGTTTCCTTCTTTCTGACTTTACAGTCTTACTTTTTTTTGGACTGTGCTTACACCTGTGCTTTGTGATTTAATTAGGAATATTTTATTTCCAGTACTCTATTTGTCTTTCTATCTGTATTATTTCAAAGGTACATTCATTTTCCTTCAGTTTGATGTATGCCAAGCTCAGGTTAGTAACAGTGTTTACCTTGAAAAACAGACATTTCCATGACAGCCCCATTTCATGCAAGTAGTGCCCCTTTAAGCCAAGAACTTTTAAGAGTTGTAATATCTGTTTCGTTTTTCGTTTTTGTTTTTCGTCGTTTATTTGTCGTCCTTATGAAGGGGTAGTGCCCCTAAACATGTAGATTGTCTTCGCCTTTGTCCTGTTCTAGCTTGGTACAGTTCCCTTGTTTTAAATTTAATTTGGATTTTCCTCCAAGCGGCAATCAATTGTTTTTCTTTTATATTTTGGATACAACTTGACTGTACTACCTGTTGTCCATTTGTCCCCGTCGCTTGTCCACTGTCTCTTGTCTGTTTTCTGCTATCTACTTTTCCCCACGCCTCTTATTTCACCTCCTTTTGTCCCCCCACCCCACTCCTTAAGGTACTCTACCGCTATGGCGTCCTTCAACCCCCTCACCCATTTCTTTCCCAGTCTCATTGCCTCTCTCTTCTTCCTACACCCGTCTCCTCTACTCTTTTCCCTCGCTATTACCTATGCTAGAACCACCTTTTAACCGACCCGTACTGACAGCCATCTCACCTTTCTCAAAACCTGTCTCCGCTTTAAAGTCACTCAGAAAGACTTTCTCCTAGGTCACTCCCCATCTGACCCCACTAACCCCTCCATCTTACGCAGGACTAACCGCATCCTCCTTTCTACCAGCCGTAAACACATCCGCTCCCAAATCTCTTATATAGACACCAAGCTGACTTCACTTCGCACTGCTCGCTCCACCTACAAAAAACAACTTCTTTCTCTCCTCCCTCCTCCCTCCTTTACCTTGGTTACCTCCTTAGTCCACACACATAATCAACTGGTCTACCGCGAATGCCTTTACACGAAAAATCGCAAGCTCTCCACACTCACACAGGATCGTTGCGGGTCAAGAAAAAATCCCCCTTCCAGCGCCCCGCTCCCCGTGGCCTCGCTGCTTTCGGTCCCCACCACCACCTCTAGCCCCCCACACTCCAACCTAGTTAAATGTATCCCTGACAACCTCCCCTTGACTGATGCCGAGAAATCGGTGCTGGCCAAGGGCCTGAAATTCATCCCCCTCCGACCTGTCACCAGCCGTTACCAAACACTCCTTGACTGTGACCGCTTTTTCCGCACCCTACGGTGGATCGTTGCACTTCAATCAGTGCCGAAGCCTCCCCCTTCCACGACAGACGATATCTTCCTCCGACTCTTCGCACCTCGCAGGCCACTGGAACCACCACACGACATCTCCACACATGTGGAACATTACATCAACAAGTGCCGCATCCAAATAACCCACCTACGCCCTAAGCCCGTCCGTCACAGCAACCTGTCAGTATATGAGTTCCAAGCCATGGAGTCCCTCCGACAACCCACCGACATCGTCATCAAACCAGCCGACAAAGGCGGTACGATCGTCGTCTGGGACCGCAATTTATACATAGCTACTAGACACCACCTTCTACGAGCCTCACTCTGACCACACACCTGCGGCAGACACGAAAACGATCTCCAAACTGATCCGGACCTCCATCAACTCAGCAGATTTACCACCATCAGCCAAACTTCTCATCAACAAAAACATCAAACAATCGTCCCTCTACCTGCTGCCCAAAGTACACAAACCTAACAACCTTGGCCGACCCATTGTCTTCGCTAGTAGCTGCCCCACAGAAAACATTTCCCATTATTTAGACAGCATACTTCAGCCCATCGTCCAGTCGCTCCCCACCTACATCAAAGACACCACAGACACTCTCACACTCCTGGACCACTTCAATTCCTCCGACGCTTTCACACCCAACCTCCTCTTCACCCTTGACGTCACCTCCCTATACACATCCATACCCCACACTGATGGCTTGACTGCACTGTCTTTCTTCCTCCACACACGCAGCGACACCCACCCTCCTACACACACTCTGATTAGGTTGGCGGAGTTGGTCCTAAAGCTCAACACATTCGAGTTTGACGGCCAGTGTTTCCACCAGATTAGCGGCGTGGCGATGGGAACCTAAATGGGTCCCACCAATACTCGCCTTTTCATGCGTTGGCTCGAACACAACATCCGCAACAGCTACACGGGCCCCACCCCAGGACTGTACAGACGATACATCGACGACGGTCTAGGCGCCATTACCCTCCCCGAGCCGCAGTTACCGCAGTACATCCAGTACATCCAACACTTCCACCCCTCCATTCAATACACCTACACCATTTCATGCACCTCTGTCACATTCCTCGACATCAACATAACATTGCAGAACGGCCACCTAGTAACCACCATCCATTACAAACCTACGGACTCACACTCGAACCTTGACTTCCATTCATCTCACCCACCCTCCACCCTGCACAGCATACCCTACTCGCAGTTTCTAAGACTCCGCAGATTATGTTCCAATGATACAGACTTCCTTGAACAATCCGAGAGAATGGTAGATTTTTTCCTCACCCGCAACTATCCCCCCCCCCCCCAATGTTCTGCACTCTGCTAGACAGAAATTTGCCGCTACACCGCGTGCACTCACACTCCAACCCTCCCACCACCCCAGACACACGGAACCTCGGCCGATCGGTGTCTTGACCCACCACCCCCACAAACTTCCGGTATGATCCTTCTCTTCAACTGGCACCTACCATAAAAATCTGAACCCCACCTCTTCAATAAAAAAAAACCCTCCTAGCATCCGGGCGGGATAAGAACCTACGAGATCTACTAGCACATTTCAAACTCAAAGCGCCCACCCCCTCCCCTCATCCTGCGGCTCCACCCCGTGCAGTGTCCCCTGTTGCCACACTTGCCCCTACCTGAACACCAACACAACACTCCACACAGGTGAACAGCCCTCCGGGCTACAGCCCACCACCCTGAACGGGTAGAAAGCCTATTCGCGTTTTTCTGGTAAGCTCGCGGTCAGGGCTATATAGGTCGCCGATTGCTAACGCCGAATGCCGAATACACCCAACAATTCTGGGGTGGGTACCTCAGGAGAGTATGACCATTACCGCAACGCGGACACAAGAGAACCAGAAGACTGCTGCACAGGGGTGACTCTTGTCGGTCGGGAACAAAACTCGGGCATTCGGACCGGTGTTGAGATTGTGGAGCTGAGAGACGTGGCGTCTGCGGTATTCCTATCCAGCATCGTGAAAGTGAGTTTACGTACAGTGTAGGAAAGTAGGACACGACCGTAACTAAAAGATAGTTGTCTTGAACGTCGGTATTGAACAAGCTTAGAAGAAAGTATACATCAAACTGGTTGGTTTGTCGGTTGTCCAACGGGACTAGTTAGTTGTAGAATACTAACGGTTATCTCTTGTGATCGTCGATCGATCTTATTGTGTGTGCTAAGACGTCGGCGTGACGTCATTTTCTGAGTGGTTTTAGCACATTGTACCCAAGACAAACGAATTGTCTTCGAAAAGTATACGTTTTCCTTGTGTTCACCGATGTGAATCATCGGTACGGTAGAATTCATAACCCCGTAAATAACGTGGGCATGTAGATACGTATAGCGTCGCTGGGATGAATATATGAGAGTGCGAGTGATTGTTCTACATATGTCAGGAGATGTATATTGGAGCATCATTCATTTTGTAGTAGAATACTCTATGTTGTGTAACTGTAAATAAATAGAATAGTGTATTATCGCTACCCTCTTTTTATTAAGTTGTGCGCGTGACAAGCAAGGGGGTGGGGGCTCGAGCCGATTTAGAAATTGACGAAATTAGGCAGCGATCGCATTGTTAGTTTCCACGATACATTTTTTAAAAAAACTCTAGTTAACGAGCAGACTAGTGCTACACATAAGCGCAATACCCCTAGACACACGACAGAGTATTACCACAACACCCTTGTTTTCAATTTTATCACTGAAAGATATATTTTCTTTCTCGGATGCGGCAAGCAGTACTAGCAGCAGAGTGCCAGCCGCCTAGCCCAGTGCCAGTACAGAACACCACAACTACAGAGCCCCTCTCTCAAACCCATTCTACTCCCCTTCACAGTGCGAAATCACTTCAGCAATGCGAAAGCACTGCCATACCAAGTTCAACAGCAAACTCGGGTTGTAAACGTTACAACTGACTAGGAGCAGATTACGAAAAACATTAATAAGTATATTTTAAATTAAAATTCAAAAGCGCTATAAACATGTATTGTTTATTCTCAGAAGATTGGCGCCTAGAAATGAAAATACAATTTAAAAACTTAATCATTAAATTGCAGTGATATAGACGATCATGTTTACAAACGCGATGGAATAACAATGTGCTGAATGTTTATTGGTTTACTTTCTGTATTCATAACGCACTTTTGTTTCTTTCTTTTCTTACTTTTCTTCAGAGGCTAGCGGTGTTTATTTCGTCTCTAAGGAACGCATGTCTGGTCGGGTTGAGCAGACTCCTGGCTGAGAGTTCGTATCTCCTGATGATAAGGTGATGATGTTAAGGTACACATAAAATACACTGGGCGAATGGGCCTTACGGCACTCTCGTGACCAGAAATGAAAAAAAAGGCTTATGCTAGCTGGCCCTTGGCTTACCGAGGTTGCAAATGACACTGGCGTCCTCCCCGTGCCCACAGTTGTGTTTGCCGTACCCAGGGTGCTGACACTGTGCCAGGTTAGTTTCCGTGCCCTGGCACTTCAGGTCATCAAGCAGTATATTACCCTGACCTTGACCGTACGCGGCAGAGCCCAAGCCCACAGCTCCGGAACTGGAAGAGATGAGTAAGTATGAGTACACTCACCGACTAGAATCAACAACCACATGTGACTCGACAGTGTTTATTATTTCAGTCATGTATGTCCACTGAAATCGAAGCCATACCACAAACCAAATATTTATACACACATTCGTTTACCCATCGTAGTATTACCAAGAATTTTTGTCTTGCTCTTCACTTTATTCAGCTTCCCCCACAGTGTGTAGACGAAAGAGTCAACGCGTGAGTTTTAAGTTCCCGCACTACCCACAATAATTGTTGTACCCAACAACGAATAGAATATAACGCATTCAAACAAAACAAAACTCTCAAACAAACAAACAAAACCCTTCCACCTTCACGCAATCGCACGCTTGTCACACAAACTGCGGATTTCACAACGCAGTGTGGGCGCTGTCATTACACGAGCTTATTAAACTCGCTCGTGACTACGGCATGTGGAATGGCGGTTGGAACGAATTTGAAAACTCCTTTTAAAAGTGGGTTTTGATTAATAGCCTACGAGTATAATTTGTTCCTCGACCTCTCCTTTTCTAGGTATCAATTTCCCTGCGGTACTCAAGGTTATGTGTAACATCTATGTAATTGTGAAGCACTTTGCCAAGTTCTACTTCTGTGCCTCTGTTATCTGGGTCTGACTATAGACCTTACGTCTGCTGAATTTTCCAGCTCCTGTGTCTCTTCAGGTACCTGTCATTTAGGGGCAGAAAGTGCCTCTGCTTTCTACATCTACATCTACATCTACATCTTTCAGCCATCAGAAAGGAAGAATTGTTCCAGTCGACCCGTCCCTCCGTTTTTACTCACTGGTTGTACCAGAGTTGATGTTACTCTCGCATATCCTTTGATCATCCCCTCTCCTACATCACATGGTCAAAGATTAAATTCCTTAGGGGTGTCGATGTGGCTGCGATTGCAATTGGCAGCTCCGCGCTCCCTGACCCCTATTGTCATGAAATGCTTTGGGTTATGCCGTCTGTGCAGTGCTGACCTCAAAGACAACATTCGTTTTTCATTGAGAGAGAGGGAGCGATAGAGTAGCAGAAGCACACTCTTTGGCCGAGGACACCACAATCTTGCGCATTGATGAGAAAATCACAAATAATTCCTTCTGCAAATTATATTTACGTGGACTGAGACTCTGTTCATTACGCCACTTCCTAGATGAACAAATTTAACTCCTATAGTTTATAACATGTAATGTTGCCCGGAGAAGACAAAAATACGAGGTTTATTAACTAAAAAAAATAATTCATCCACTGCAAAGCAATGACCAATGCGCAGCCGTGTAATGTAGTACTTAATATTCGTATTACCCAATTGTATTAATAACATCTTGTCTTTGTTTCAGCTAGAAGCAAGAGTCGATGTATGGTGTCCGACTGTCTTTTTCGGTTGTTTGTAGCAGTCTAACTGAATGATGTATGCATTCTGAATGGTGAAATTACCCCAGGCTCGTGTCCGTGATTTTCAGAGGAAACAGAAAGCTATAACAAAGTTATATTATGAGGATATGGATGCATAGTGACGTAGTGTTAAGATTTTTTTGGCGTCTTGTTGCCTACCCAATCAGGAGGTAGAGCAAATTGTTAAAGCCAACCCGACTGGCTCGCCAAAACAGCCAGCCTGGAGAAGAGCGGTGGAGCGGGGAAGGTAGCCGGTTGAGAGCCTGGGCAACCCGCACCCCGTCCCCCGGTCGACCCGTCACCCTGAGGGAGGGGGGTCAGCTGCGAGGTGGGAGCGATTAACCCTCCGAGCCACAGCCACCACCCCGAACGGGTAGTGTTTTCTGAGAAGTCCGAGCTCAGGGCTATATAGCCAGCCGACTACAAATGCCGAATGCCGATTGACGAGGACCGGAAGCCGTATGTCGAAGAGTTCTGGTGTGGTTATTAGTACAGGAGATTACGACCAGTATCCGCGACGTGGACGCAAGAGAACCAGCAGACTTCTGCAACAGGGGTGACTCTTGTCCGGTGGAGAAAGATCTCGTGCATTTCGGACCGTTGCTGAGACTGTGAGGATGAGAGACGTGGCGTCTGCGGTATTCCTATCCAGCATCGTGAAAGTGAGTTTACGTACAGTGTAGGACACGGCCGTAACTCAAAGCTAGTTGAACGAACTTAGAAGAAAGTAAAATAAAACTTGTTGTTTTGTCGGTTTGTAGAAACCTACGGTTATTTCTTGTGTGATCGTCGGTCGATCTTATTGGTTGTTAAGACGTCGGCGTGACGTCATTTCAGAGAAGTTTTAGTTCGGAAAAGATACGGTGTTTCCTTGTGTTCACCGAAGTGAATTATCGGTACGGTGGTTGATTCATAACCCGGAAAATAACGTGTGTGTGTAGATACGTAGAGCGTCGCTGGGATGAATGTATGAGAGTGCGAGTGATTGTTCTACATATGTCGATAGATGTATATTGGAGCATCATTCCTTGTGTAGTAGAAGACTCTATGTTGTAACTGTAAATAAATAGAATAGTGTATTATCGCTGCCCTCTTTTTATTAAGTTGTGCGCGTGACAAGCAAGGGGGTGGGGGCTTGAGCCGATTGGAAATTGATTAAATTAGGCAGCGATTTCAGTGGTAGTTTCCCCCTTCTTGACACAATTTTATGTTGTTGTAACTCTAGTTAACGAGCAGAGTAGTGAAACACATAAACGCCATACCCCTAGACACGACAGAGACAATACCACGACACGTAGTACTTTGGAGTTAATTACAGACCTGCTCAGTCCCATCATTCTGCAAGCCACCTGGGCATCTTCTTGTCCAAACCCGTCATCACACACTGTGCTCCATGCTCCTCCGTAAAATATCTCCAGACGCCCGGCCCAGCACGTTCCGTTAACAAGTCGTGCAGTCAGCTGCCCATCTGAGAATTATAGTGAAATTCTTTCTTGAAAAATGTACATGTGCATGATGCCTCCATTATGTTAGTCCTTTAAAAGAGTTTTAAAAAATAAAACTGGCTTTCACGAAAGTTTATAAAACCCTTAACTGTATCTTACTTTGTCAGACTGAGGTTTGTTCGTGAGAAGAAAATGAAAAACAGTTAAAAAGAGGGTTCGATGATTTCGCTATTTATAAGTGGTGGCTTTCTTTTTTAGTCATAAATGCAAAAGGTCAGCACGCTATTTAAATTTATTTACTGTAGGCTTTTATATGTTTCCGTTTTTACTCTGGTATACTCTCAGATCTTATTATATGGAAGCCGCATAAGTACAATGCTTCAGAGTGTCATGGGAATTTTGGCAAGAGCCATGATAGCGTAGTTTCCTTAAGTCTAGACAGTAGCTAGGGAGGCAGACGCCACTCGGTTTGCGTAACTGTGGTCGGTGCGGGGTTCAGTCGCCGGGCAGCGGTCGACTTCTGAGAGGGGGAAAACCGGGTACCCAGACAGATCTCCGGACTGATTCACGGCTGGCGCCAGCAGCGGCCAGGATCAGAGGGGAAAAACCCGCTACCCAGACAGGCGAATGTCCAGGGACGACTGAACGGTCCACCACCTGCCGATAGCGTGTCTACCACTAGGATGACCTTCTAGGCCAATATAAGCCAGGGGTTTTCCACCCCTTGGGTCTTTCTCTGGAACTCGGCTAGTGCAGCGTCGTGGCGGCTTGTTCGTACACCTGTAAGTTCCGACTAGTCGAGGAGAGGGCCCTGTTCTTGGTGAGCAGTAGAGGAGCGACGGGAGAGTAGAATCTGTGAGCGCCAAGTCCTGGGTGCGTCTTCGGCCGAGGGATCTCTCTCCACATCCCAACGGACAGCGCGACGAGAACCAGTTAAGTACCTGATAGCTGGGTGTGCTGTAGACCCGTTAGGGATAGCGTATCGTAACCTGCAGCTGCCTCGTAGTGTAGGCATAGTTACGTGTGACGGCGGTACCTGTTGTGTATGACTTAATGCATGTGTTGCGCAAGTTGGTAGAAACAGTACCATAAACACGTAGTCAGTTGTAGGCCGGTAAATCTGGGAATAGCATGTGTTAGCGTAACGTAAGCGAGCCATAGGTTTTCTGTGCCTTGTATCTTGATTAGTTACAAGACACGTTGTCTGGATTGCTTAGGGGATCTTCCCGGCAATCCAGTTGAACAGTGCGTTCATATTACCTGTATAGGATTGTGGAGCATACGTACTTGCATCGGATTAAATTCATCGTTGTTATTGTTCACGCCAGGTGTTGTCTTTCGTTGTGTAGTAGTCGGGGAAAGGCTAGTGGGTGGGGGCTGAGCCATTAGACCAGCGGTAGCTGAGTGTTTAGTATTTGTGTTGACCTGGTGTGACGTGTTCCCACTAGCGAAAGTGTGGCTGGTCGAGTGTGCGGGTCAGGCGTGAGTGACTCTACGCGCGGTCAGTGCCCCGCAGCGATTGTGCGTGTGGTTGTGTGCGCCGGACAACCGGCGGCCTTGATTATTAAAGGCAGTGAGTGAGGTCAGTGCGCGTGCCACGAAGGTTTGCACCCCTCCCCACCCTTTAGATCAGAGGTTAGGTTTCCCCACCACTCTCTCCATCCCTTAGCCCACCACACAGAGGCTGTGAAGCGAACACCAGACGTACTTCCTATGAGAGTGTTTGTTGATGTACAGCACATTTTAATGTTTGTTTTTACAAACGTAATAAGCAAGAGGTGATGCCTGGGCATAAGTGACACAAATGACGAACCCTTGAAGCCGTTAAAGTTTCTACCATCAGGAAATATACCCTTCAAGTGGAGAGTAGACAGCATTATGTTGGGATAACTATACAATTTAGATGATTGTATGGAGCTGTATAAAACTTGTAATTAAGCCACAATTTCTAAAAGGCAGAGGAACGAACCAACCAATAAATAACGAATTTTTAAAATAAATGTTGATTTCTTATCTCTTTCACTTGATGTTTGCGTGCATGTTACTTTTCACAGATGACAGAGTGTAGGGTTGAAACTCGCTAAACCTATTTACTGGATATGATACGATTTATCGGGGTTACAATCTTATTAAGTTTACCCCAGAAGATGAGAGAACACCCTCCAACCAGTATTCAGCTACTGCATTGAGAGAGAGCGCGTGCGTGAATGTATGTATATGTATGTGCGTATGCGTGTGTGTGCGTGGGCGTGCGTTCTTGCGTGCGTGTTGGGCCAGGCAATAAATTCCTTATACCCCAGCGTCTAAGACGACGCTGTGTCTAATCCGTGCATCAAATCGAGATTACTTATGATCATTTTATGTCATGTTTTACATGTAACTAAGAGAACCTAATGTAAGATTGTTACAAGCACAGAAGATATTAACTTTGATAAAATGGAATTGCTCCCCAGTGTCTTCTACAGGACATTTGTCTGGAATGTATAGTCGCATAAAACTCTAGTCTGCATTTAAACTCAATTGCTGAGGTACTTAACTCTGTGCCCCAATTCGCTGGTTAATTATTAAGCAATTTATTTTAGCTACAAGGCTAAGAGGATACAGTCGTGCCTGTAGAGTTATAGACTAATCATGTTTTACTTACCCAAACCCGGAATCAAAAGATAGAGAATGAAGTAAGCACTGGCCACCATAGCTGCAGATCCTTTGCCACTCGCGTGATTTCACAAAATGTGACATTGCCTGTCATGTACCGAACTGCGTAGGTGTTAAACAGGAAACATCTGAAAATGTGACGAGCGTAGCTAAAAGGCTCAAGTGTTATTCCTCTGCGATGAGATACACAGTGTTACATTATGAGAGAAGCAGAAATTTAGACGAATAGACAGTCGCGGAAGTGAAACAGTCGGACAGACAAAAAGAAACAGGAGAGAACTAGGAAGAGAGAGAGAGAGAGAGATGTAAAATTACCGAAGTTGTGCCCACTGTGCTAGCACTGGTTTGTTTTCACCCAGTCGCTTTTAAATAAGCGGAACACATGAAAAAGTAGGATGGAGTTCTGACGCTTTGCTTTGCAGGCAATTGAATGTTATAGGCATTTACCCGCAGCTCACTGGGCCACAGTGTTACAGGACGATAGGAGCGTTAACGGCCCCTGCAGTCTATTTTACTGCAAGTTTTTCTTTTTGTGTGAGAAAGATTGTGTGTGGGGGTGGGGGAGATAAAATGTTTGTTATTGTTTATTATTTGACATTCAGTCAGCAGCGACCTCCATCTCATGACAAGAATAAAAAAGGACACACGTACTCATGCAGGTACATAAGGTAGAGCTGCAGACTAGCCGGTGAAATGTTGCTGGTTCGAGTCCCGGTGTGGTCAGGATTTTTTTTCCACTGGAGACTTGTGAAGACTCCATTCGGCTTTGTGCCCGTCCTGATATGCACTCAGTTTTGCGGCGGAACATTAAGCAACCAATAACTAAGGAATAACATCACAGGACATGTTAATGGTGCAAACTAGGCTGGCAAAAACGATTTGCCTATAGATCTCATCCTTTGGAATGTATCCTACGCAACTACTGCGCGCTGATTAACCCTCTGTGCTCGAAATGACAACTTTTGGATCTCTTCAACCTTTTTAAATCTTGTAATCGGAGGGTATAGAAATATCATATCGTAATTTCAGAAGTGACGTCGAGAATACAACGCATGGTTGATATATAACTTTAACAAAGATACTGGCAGCGCTTAACATAACCGTATGAAGACGCATGTGACCAAGGGAGCTTACTGTACCCAAACACGTAGCAAAGAGAGGGTCGAAAGAAAGGAACTTGGCAGATCCTCAAAAAAGATCTGCAATCCCTTTCCTTATAACGGCGCTATTCTTCATACAGCTTCACACAGTGATTCTCTGTATGCACACGTTGTGTACCGGGGGTTAGCTGTGTGAAGAATAGCGCCATTATAACCCTTACTTAGTGGAAAAGAGAAAATGTTTTATAAGCTGTCTTATCAACAGAAAGCAGTCTTTCAAGAACATGGCTTTACACAAGGAAAAAGAAACTTTGGGTGTTAGAACTCTCTGTGGTCACTAAACGTCTACAAAGAGGCTTAGTAACTTAGACCCATCCAGTCGGGTGATTTTCACAGAGGTAACCCTACACTACGTTCTCTTTCTTTGGTATTAACCAAAGTTCTTTTTCACTTTAGCTCTATCCGAACAAAATATTTTTCACCTTAGCTCTTAACGAACAAAACATTTAGGTTTGTTTCGTTGTGGTTCCTGGTTATCGTGACCTGTGTCAAGAATTATTTCAGTATATATGTGGGCTATAGCGTGGTGAAGCAGACAAATACTGTCGAAACACTAATACGATTCTTAAAAGAGTTTTTGGTGGAATGTTGTGTCTTGCAGCGGTGGTGTTTCTCTTGTGTCTTGTGTCAGCGAGGTGTTCACCCCTCCCCTTTCACCGGTCACGATGGGACACGCCTCTCTATTGGCTGTAGTACTCCATGCCACTGATTGGGTTAGCACGCTTTATTTCTCATGCTCTCTCTCTCTCTTCCCTCACACTCTCTTCTTGTCCATCGACCGTGCATAACCAACGTCTTTGTCCGCTAAGTGCTTGGTGTTTGTTATCTGTTTCCATCTGTTTGTGCCGTCCTGAAAAAAGGGACCATTCCCCGACACGTCGGCTTCCTGTGTGTCTGTGTCTCTCTTGGGCAAGGTCTCTTTGTTGCACCTTTCCACATAGTCACAAGACATATTCTCATCGTAGACCTTTGAGTGCTGGTTACATTTTAACAACATTGTTTTATGCATCTTGTTGTGTATCACGCAGTGTAATAAAACCACGAAATATATTAAAACGTGTAGCTTTTAGCGTCTAGTCTCTATTCATTGACACCGACAGTTTTTTTTCTTACCACTACCTTGGTTAGGGGAGGAAATCGATTGAAACAGCAGTCGTATCGCTTCCATTCCTTGATTGTGACGTCACATAATGGATAAAGGTGTCCATTACAGAGGCTGTGTTACGATTGGGATGGCTGAGTGAGAACAGCTCCCGTGGTGAGGATCTACTTGTCGGAATTGACCATCAACCAGTATTACTCTCTAAGAACCCGAAATATTAACCTGTGGGTCTGACAGAAAAGTAGACTTACCGGAGAGACACAGTAATGTGGTCCCTACCCGTTTTGATTTTCTACGGATTGTGCAGCAAAAAAGCTGACACTCGGACTCTTTTACTTCCACACCCACCCACGTATCTAATTAGTTAAGATACTATTCGTGACGAGACTGGTAGTGGGGGTGGGGTGCTGATGGTGTTGGGTGGGCGGGTAGTGGTTATGGCGTTCAAGCGCCCATAAACAGGTTTTGTTTCTTAAACATGGATTTAGTGGTTTGCTGCTGAGTGCCCTGCATTTAAAGTTTTCGCAAGGCGGTCTGGCATCTGGCCTATATTTAAAAGTCGATTCCCTCTCGAGGTCCTTTTCCTGTACGAAAAGGCTGCACGGTGGTTCCATTTAAATAAAAATAATGGGGTTGGTATTTCTACATAGACGACATGATTTTCTAATAAATATAATATGCAACCCTCAGCCCCTCGCCAGTGAGATGAATCTGGGATACAATATGTACACCCAGGGGTGCTTCTGCATGGGTGGTGTGGGTGGGTTCTGGGATGCTACACGGCCACACGTTCTTTTTCTTCACGGAGTACGGTCTACAGGGCTGGAGTTTTCCCCGGACACTCTGGGTTTCTCCCTCTTCCCCAATACCATTCATCAGACTGTCCCTTTTTTATTCCCGTCATGAGAAAGATGTCGCTATGACACCATGAGAGGCAATACATCATGACAAAAACGTCGTTACTGGCCCAATGAACAATAAACAACAATAACACACAGTAATCTCTCTTTCTGTGATTTCCCCCCCCCCCAACACACACGCATACACACATACACACACATAAAATATCAAAGCTCTCCCTTCTTCCTACATTGTGATACAATGAGCTGCAGATACAAGGGCTACAACAGACATTCTGCCTGCAAAACAAAGGGCGACACCACATCCTAAGTTTTGTGTGTTTTAGTGTAAAGCTAATATGCCACAAAACTCCGCTTAACCCTAGAATAGATGGGTTTCAAGCATGTGTGATTGAACCAAGGACCAGAATGCCCCACTGCCTTTCTGCCTGTGTTCAGACCAAGGCTGTGGATGTTTTGCTACAAGACTGGAATGCTGATATGAAAGACTGAACGTTTTGGAGTGAATGATTCCTACAAAAGGATCTTTGCAGGAAAACGTTATGTGGGATATGGGATGGTAAAATGCTTTAGAGACGCCTTGATACGGCTGTGGCTGGGTGTGAGTGACATCAACACACAAAATCGTTTTTCCCAGAACAAAACTTACTCTGGTAATGATTGCCCTCTTTGCAGAGGGCTCTTAGAAGATGAATACCGGTGTTCATTGTACCGGGTGCAATGATTTTCGCCCCGCTCCCCTGTGTACTGTACCATCTCACAATGAACTTCAGTGATAGTACAATTTGCTGAAATATTTGACACAAGAAAAACAAGAAACAAGAATAGTTAAATGATTTGTGTACAGCTACATGTGTGTGCATGTGGGTGTGAGGATGGCTGTGTGTACGTGTGTGGGTGTGAGGATGGCTGTGTGTACGTGTGTGGGTGGAGAGGGGAAAGAGAGAGATGCTTATTAGGTATGATTTATGTTCACCGTCTGATGGTGGTTGAAATGACCAGAATCAATAAACAGTTAATGTTCGATTCTCTCTCTCTCTCTCTCTCTCTGGAATAAAGTGAATGCAATCGAAACGCCAGGCAACAGTCCACATTAGAACTTTCGTGAATGTAAATGCTTGTTACAGTCATCATATCATTAACCTTTATACATACAATCATTGGTCAGTACTGTGTGTCATGCTCATCTCCCATTGTAAAGGTCTGTGACCAGAGACAAAGTTTTTCATTCGTTCTTTCTCTTTCTCTAAAGCCTCTTTTTCTTTGTTTTTCTGCCGTATTCTCTCCAGTTGCCTTCTGCCCCCGTTTGTCATCCTGTCTGCTGTTTTACTTCCGCCAGTCCTTCGGTCCTGCTCTCTGTGTAGCGTTATGCCCAACTAACGGATGTAGAGGTCACGGGCACCAATAAGGACTATGTTGCATTACCACGGCACCAATAAGGGCAATGTAGCATTATGAGTTGTAAAACCCGCGGACGCGTGCACATGCACTAGAAAGGGCAATGTTGCGAAGTCTGTGTTAATGCCCTATCACCACACTGAAACGTTCAGCACTGTTCCTTCCAACACTTCATCAGTCTCATCTTTTCTTTTGGTCCATCAAAGTTTTATTCTGCAAATCGGTGATAATCCAAGTGGCGGGCCGGTTTACAACCTTAGTAACTCTCCATGTCTTGTAGACGATCAGCTTCATCCGTTTGTATCTTTCTGTCCAAATATCTCTCCCAGTATCCAAGTAAAAGTAGCTCTGAGTATATCTCGTGTTATCCCCCCTTTCCCCATTAGAGTTTATATAACAGTCTTAAATGTATACTGCTGACCTTTTCCAATCTACAAGTGTGGCTGTGTTGGGCAACTGCATGCTTGGTGACCCTAGTGGACGATGCATAGTTTGGAGTTATGGGTCTTTTGTATATAGTATATAGTGCTGCGCGACTTAAAATGGTGTGTCTGACCTCTCAGGTATGTCTGGCCTGCTAAGGGTTAAGTTCAGGCTCAGATCTGTCTTGGATGGAATGTTCTCTTCTAAACTGTACTCTGTGCCCCTAACTAACCTACCTGCTACCTACTGCATGGCATGCATATTGTTACATCTGTTCTTCCTCCTCTCATAACCCAACACTGTGTGTTTTATCCCCCACCGCCTATAAGTGGAACCAGACTGGGGTCCACTAGTTACGCTCGCCACATTTTCAAATGCTCGGTTTCCTGCTTTTAATCTGCAGCAATCCCAGTTTTATACAGTACCGTTCTAAGCACTGTCGCATTTCGCATGATCACGCGAGTAGTCCAGACATCTCCCAGTATGGGTGCCATTCCTTGCTTCATTTTCTGTCTCCTAATTCCAGGTTTAGGTAAGTAAAACACTATTGGTTTATAATTCTGATGTATCCTTCTGGCCTTGTAGATGCAAGAATTTTCGTAAAAGTTAATTGCGCACGGATATCTCAGACATTGGGCTTAAAATAAAGACAAAAGTTTATGTTGCGGTCAATACCAGATATTAAATATCACGTCAAAGACAACAGGGAAAATTTGCGTTTATTACATGTGGGCGTTGAAAGCTGTTCTCTTTTATGTTTGTAACAATTTTACATGGGGTTCTCTTCGTTACGTATAAAACATCACGTAAAATTAAAATAAATTTCGTAATAATTAGCCGGTGAACTGGTGCACAGACTTTGATATGCTGCTATAGCATCGAATTGCACAATGTGATTAAAGATCGTTTAGTTCCTGGGTCAGCGCGCACATGACGTAAAATATATAAAACATGACGTAAAATTAAAATAAATTCCGTAATAATTAGCCGGTAAACTGGTGCACATATGCTATAGCATCGAATTACACACTGTGATTAATTAAAAATCGTGGAGAACACAATTTAGTCCCTGGCTCAGAACACACACACACACACACACCTCACACACACACACACACACACACACATACACACACATTCATGCACAGTCTTACGCACTAAATAATAATTGCCGGGATTGTGGAACAAAATGAATAAGTTGCTAAGTCCGACAAGTCATATCCGGTTGAAAGATTTAAAGAGGTTTAAACAAACAGTCTAGTCAAGTACTAGGCGTGAAGCATTTTCAAGCCTGCCAAGTGAACATTTCTACATAGTGACACGCATGCACGCACGCACGCACTCACACACGCACACACGCACACAGGTGTTTGTGTATCTATGTGGGGATGGGTAGTTGAGGTAGATGAGAATTCATTATCTGTTTATTACTTTGCTCATCGGCCTTTTTAATGAACACAAGTTTATACAGCTACATACAAGTTTAAGGCTTCCAAATCATATTCCAGCCTTCTGCTGTCAACGCTTCAACGAATCCGAATATTTCCTGGATTTATAAACTGAAAGGGTCTCAAGGCTTGAGCTCTTATGCTCTGGCGTCGTCTCCTGATTTATGACGTTTGTCAACAGAAACATTAAAATGTCTTCTAATATCTCTATACAGCAAGCGCTTTCTTAGGAAGTGTTTCTAGTTTTTGCTAAACAGTCCGTAATCCATTGTATTTCTGCAGCTTCTATGTAACGAGGATTAAAATCAGAGCTAGTAATAATTTTAGAGGCATCGTGTTCACCTCCCAACCCCTTCTCTTGTTTTAATTTCCGAGATCAACAGTAATGGGACGAATACTGCAGGCTTTGTTCCCCCCTCCACCCCATCACATCCTTCATCTCGCAATTCTAGTTTGCCGAAAATCCCCATGTGTATACAAAATGTACCAGGATGTACATTCCTACAATTGAAACGAATGGCTTAGGGAAATAATTGTAGCACTTCACCCAAGACAATTACTATATTCAGGACTGCAGTCAATGATTTATTTATATGAGGGTATAGAACTGAGAATAGGAACAACAGGAAGCTTGTCTGCAAATAATTTCAAATAGCATGCTTACCTATTGCATTCACATCTGACAGACAAAGCTACCAGTTATAAATAGCAACAGACGTGCGAGTAAGACTATTCTAACATTTTGGATTTGTTTTTACATTTTTTCAATTGCAGTCGTCGAACTCTGATTTTTTATTCTTTTTTCGACTCTCTTGTGCAGAGCTAAATTTGACAAAGCAGACACACTCGTGGTTTAAATGAACTCTCAATAAAGATTGTTATTACAAGAATCTTTCAAAGGATTAAAGTATGTATCATATGCCTATATATTTTTACCAAGAGATTTTGTTAAAATTCTCAGCTGGGCAACTGACAGCACGCCTGGTTAATGGAACGTACTGGGCGGGGCGCCTGGAGATATTTTCTGGAGGAGAATGGAGCACAGTGTGTGATGACTGGTTTGGACAAGCAGACGCTCAGGTGGCTTGCAGAATGATGGGACTGAGCAGGTCTGTAATTAACTCCAAAGTACTACCTCCATATATCCACCATAATCCTAAGAATATCACTGTGTTATAGCTTTCCGGACACGAGCAGAGGTGAGAGTATGATTGAGTTAGATTGCATACATATTTAGTTTGATTGCATACATATTCAGTTAAACCTACAAAAAGTCGAGCAAGAAAGTCGGACAACATATGCCAACATGCTTCGAGAGCAAACAAGGGTAAGCTGCCATTAATAGAAATGAGTTATACAAAAACTAAGTACAACTTTATCCAGTTAGAAGTTGATGGCTATTATGCAGCACAGTGAATTATTTTTACAACTACTGAATTCTGCATTTTCTTTTTTTTTTGGCCAGGCAGGAGAATATTTGATCCATTGTGGGATTTATCTTTGGTAGAACTTGTATATCTGTATTTCTGAAGAACCAACCTTTACGAATAAAGAGTTTTTGGGATTGTTTGTTTTAAATATTACCCCTAAAAAAATTTCCCTGAAGGTAAAATTAAAAAAAAAGATTCCGAAAACTAAATCTATATTTTTGACACAACCAAAACAAGTTTGTAGCTTAAATATACCTTAATATACCTTATATATCTTAATATACCTTATTATACCTTAATATGTCTTAATATATCTTAATATATCATAATATATCTTAATATATCATAATATATCTTAATATATCATAATATATCTTAATATATCTTAATATCTCTTAACATACCTTAATATTTCTTAATATGCCTTAATATATCTTAATATATCTTAAAATATCTTAATATACCTTAATATGTCTTAATATACCTTAATATATCATATTAAAAGAATTCCCTGCAACTTAAACTCTTTATTTATGATACTCAGTCATGCCAGATATGACTATAACGTCTACTGTCTATCTTAGAATATTTTTCCCCCTCTGGTTCTTCCAAATAAAACCAGGTTACTTCTATAAACATCACTAAAAACATTTAACATAAAGCAATTTCCCTCGTTGAAAAAATCTTTTTCAATGCTTTCTGGGGATGTTTTAAGTAAAATGAACCTGGTAGTGGCTACAACTTTCCGGGCGGTTACAAAGATACACGATCAGTTCCACGGTAGAACAGACCACTGGAAGATAACAGTAATAGTGTGGAAAATTGAGAATAGATTCACGAGATTTCGAAGCAAACAATATTAATAAAGACCACCAGTTCTTTTTCTCTGGGTCAGAAAAGGTAAACCAATTTTATTTTATATTCATCAAAATGAAGCATGCAGTAAAAACGATTGGAAAAGAGAGACAGAGTGTGTGTGTATGTGTGCGAATGTGTGTGTGTGTGTGGGTGTGGTTTGGGGGGGAACGTTTGCGTGTGTGTGCGTAAATATTTGTGTTTCATATAATTCATTAACAAAAAGTCATATAATTATCCTAAAAAAGCACCTTTTCATATTGTGTTTTATAATAGTGTGCGTGTGTGTGTGAAGCAGCCTTAGTGCAGCAGCTGTAAATTCAAGTGCATACGGGGCGGGTACTGGTAGAATCCTGCTTGATGACGTGGCTTGTCGAGGAACAGAAACTAATCTGGAACAGTGCAGACACAATGGATTCTACTCTCACGACTGCGGGCACACGGAAGATGTCGGCGTTATCTGCCCCATTCGTACGGTTGTTATTTCTCTGTATGTGGAGTTACATATAGTTATGGGCTGCCTGTGGGACTACAAAACCTCTTTGTTTACTAACAGTGTCTAGTTTGGTCACTGAACAGCGGGAAACATAAAATCAAATGACAGAGAGAGAATAAAATAAATGTCAAAAGTCTGTTTTATGATAAAGGAATAGTTTTAATCTGTTGTAAGGGTGGGTGGGTGGGTGGATGGTTGGTTGGCTTCTTGCTTGCTTGCTTGCGTGCTTGCTTGAGAAGTTGGTTGGTTCTTTTGTGAATGTACACTGAGTTTTTATTCTAATACTTTTCCAAATAGTTTATGTGATTTTTTTTCTGCAAGATAAACTTCCTATTTTGGTAGCCGGACAACTGCCAGCTCGCTTATTTGGAAAAGTGCCGTGGGCAGGGCGTTTGGAGATATTTCACGAAGGATCCTGGAAAACAGTGTGTGATGATGAATTCGGACAAGAAGAGGCCCAGGTCACCTGTAGAATGCTTGGGTATAACAGGTGTGTCACCCGCTTTTAGTCATATTTTGCTCGTGATGTATACAACGTCAGCGGTTTGTTTTCGTGTGTTTTTTTCCGAATATAATAAAAATTGATTGATTCCCTGTTTTCATATTGTTAAACTTAGTTCTGCTCTACTTGTACGACTAAGATTTTCAATAGCGTTTCTTTGAGATGTATCTGAAATTCGGCAACTATTGCTCCAATCAGTCACTACAGATGGCAGTTGTGGAAGATGGTGTTTTATTTTGGATCAAATGAATCATTATCACCGTGTGTCGGGATCTGTGTACCTTGTTTTAATGTTTGGCTTGTGGCATGCGTTTCACTTCAGTGGGCATTCTATTAAAACATAAACATTGGAAAAAAATCGTACACACTGTCACATGTTGATTCTAGTCGCTGGGTGTACACATTCTTTACTCATTTCCTCTCTACCAGTTCCGGAGCTGTGTTTGTGGGCTCTGCCGCGTACGGTCGAGGTCAAGGTCAAATTCTGCTTGATGACCTGAAGTGTCAGGGCACCGAAACTAACCTGGCACAGTGTCAGCACCCTGGGTACGGCAAACACAACTGTGGACACAGTAAGGACGTCAGCGTAAGGTGCAACGCCGGTAAGTCAAGTAAACATCAGGTCGACCAGTCCTGCGTTACCTAGGGACGGGATAAACACTGCTAGACTCGCGGTGAGCCCAAGTGACGCGTGTTGGTAATACACACACTAACTCAATTGCAAACTTACTGTCGGCACATTAATCACGTGACAGAGGGCAAAGACGTGTCAGTTGAGTCACAACGTGACGACATTTGCAGTGGGGAGTTTCTACGACTGAGATGAGTGTTTCAAAGATTTTTGCCTTGAGCACCCAGCCTATGACGCCAGACGGGTTACCTCCATACGATCGTGTTTCAGTGATTATTCAAGTAATTTTGTTTGCTCATTTGGCCAAAGATTATTTCCTGGAGTTAAATATTCGGCCATTTTCCCGCACTTTATGCTGCGGCCATCAGTGAAATGACTATAATTTTTGATTTCAGCCAAACTTTCTCTCTATATTGTTCCGGACACTAATTATCCACTGCTGGAGGGAACTAGTGTCAAACTCAAATGTTGGGACACCCAGCAAGGTCAGTCAGGAGTTGCCTACACTTGGCCAGAGACAGCGGGGGGCCATCCTTTAGGGGAGTACCTGATCTTCGACCACGTGACCAGAGCTCATCGTGGACGCCGAGTGCGATGTGCGGCCAGAGGGACTCTATCTAGTGACGCAATGGAAATCCAGGTTTACTGTAAGTAAAAAACGATTAAAATTTTCACATGCATATTAATTTTTTGTAAGCGAATAGCATTGTTGTGTGAACACAATAAACACAACACAAATCAACAACACAAAATAGTAATCTACTTTTTATGATTTTAATGATCTGCCATATCGCCCTTCTATCAGAATTACCTGTAATGGCTTTGCGTGCGAAAACCTGTTCTGACCTCACCCTCCTTCTGGCTTACCACCCATACCCTACTTACAACTTTGCAAAACAACATTATGTCATAAATGCAAGTTTTTGTATGACCTTGCAGATCGTCCGAATATAAAGATAACCAGAAGCGATACTCCCGGTAGTCCACTCCAAGATCATTCAAATCACACTTTAGTCATTCCGGGTCACAACGTGACCTTTCGGTGTGACGCTGACAGCAACCCCCCTCCTGCCTCCATCACGTGGTCAGGAAACGTCAACAGCTCGACTGGCGACCTACAGATCCTAGCGGCAGACCAGGCGGTACACGGGGGTGTGTACACCTGTACTGTCGTCACTGGAACAGTTCCCGGTGATTACCGCCTGCCTCTGACGTCATCACGCCAGATTACTGTCGTCACTGGAACACTTCCTGGTGATGACCGCCTGCCTCTGACGTCATCACGCCAGATTACTGTCGTCACTGGAACACTTCCTGTTGACGACCGCCTGCCTCTGACGTCATCACGCCAGCCTACTGTTGTTGTTACAGGTATTCTTTGACGGGCTGTGTTCACAGAGACATAGGCACAAATCCTTTCAAGCTGGCACGCAAACACAGACACATATATATATATATATAAGTACGCACGCACACACGCACTTTATCAGGACTAAGTTCCTCCTGGCTAATGGACGCCATTTCGTGAGAAGCAGCTGTTGTTTTTGATCCGCTCATTACTTCTGCCGAATGGGTTTCACTGACCGCGACGTCTTCAGTTTCACTGTCATTGGTCATTCATATCACGGCGTCAGCATCCTACCTGCTGTAAGTGATCTTCTACAAACGTTTTGGTTGGCACTTTATGCGTCATGTGTTCTGAGTTTGTACAATTTTGCTGATCCTACCATTTGTCAAGCTTGAAACGTCCACAATTTGAAGATTGGTATTGTGTGAGTGGGTGAGGTACGGACTATTGCAATAACTTCCCTGATTCTTTCATTGTTGATAATCTTCTACATACATGTAGGGCTAGCAACTTTATGTTTACATGCATTCATAGATATTGTTACTTTACGTGCACAATTTTCTTCTTGTTTCAGATTTTCTTCAGGGTCTAATACTCCGACCAAAGATGTTTGGAATTAAATGTTTTCACAGAGGTGCTATTTATGGTGAAAGAAAAGAAAAGTGCAATTCAATGTGAGAAAAAGGAAAAGTGAAATCTAGAAATGAAATATTCATCCTTTCTTTTTACCATATTTACGATATTCAATGAAGCGTTCACGGGAAAACAAAATTCAGCATCCGTTAACATGCAAACAAGAAACCAAGCAAAACAAACAAACAAAAAACTTCTAAACAAGTTTGGCCCGTTTCACACTTACACATATACACACAGCACTCACAACTAACACACAGTACACACAACACACATCATACACACCACATACATTATACACACCACAAACATCACACACACACACACCTTTTGACACCCTGATCTGTGCACCTGCTTGAAGCAGGGTGATTGACTTCCTGCCTCGCTCATCGTGATTTAGCAATTCACCTCACGCTAACTTGCATGTATAGCACATCATTCTTTGTCGTCCTATTGTCTGTTGATATCTTTGTAGGCGCAAAAGTCGCATGTTCACTGCCGCAATCAAACATAAAAGCCCTTTAGTGTTTCCTGCAGAGAGTTTGCAATGTCCCCTGGAATTCTAAAGTCTGTAGGAATATTCTCTCTCTCTTTCTCAATTTCCTTCTATAATTTTTTCTTTATTGTAAGTGCAGCGTGTCATGCGCATTTTGTCATCCACTGCTAATAGTACTTTCCATTAAACCTACACTCGTGTGGGTGAGTTGTTATTTTTCTTGATTCAAACCGTAAACTGAAGATTACCCTTCCCAGAGTACAATCTCAAACGTCAACATGATGCAGATCGTGACCCAGGCTATGAGCTTTCTCCTAGGCTGCTTTGAATGGAACTGAGATTTGGCGTGGACTTGGGGAGAACGTTTCTTTGTTTTGCAAATGTTTGTGCGTGCGTTGTACATCCGAAAGTGTGGGCGAGGACACTGGGAACCCTCTTTTTATTCTCAAAGTGTCCGAGACAAATATATATATATAGAGAGAGATCTCATGCAGCTTCTCCGCTTTTCGATCTTTTATAAAGACTTTCAGCAGCAGCGACCCAGAGACAACAGACACAAGCAGGCGCCATAACCAACATCACTGCCAACAGCAACACATTGTTGATATCTGTGTTTGCGTATTCTCTTTACTCCAACAACATCGTGTCGATGAGTAACTATAGGGTTTAAGTAGACATTAAATTGTCATCTGGGTGTGGGTTCGACGTCAAAATGTTCATATATGTTGTGTGCGTGCGTGCGTGTGACATAAAAATACTAATGTCTATTTTTAAAATTCTTTTTCTCCTTACAGATAAAAAAGTAAAACAGCCTAGTCCTTCATTTGACATCAGCAGGGACAAAATTGAAATAAAATTGCAGGGGAGAGCTTTCACGATGTACTCGGGCGGTCGTCAATCAAACTGGACCAGCCGCAGATAGGATTCCCTGATAATGTCTGTGGGTAGCGGTGGGTACGAGGGGCAGCAGGTCGGGGGTAGGGGTCAGGTAGCGGCAACATATACAAGACCGACAACCAATGGCTGAAATCTATCTCCTATTTACTAACGCCCCC
>SMGT01015646.1:18799-51630 GCA_004794575.1 Lanistes nyassanus | reverse complement strand
CCCCCCCCCCCCCGTAACCTCCACTCCTACTCCACCATCACTAGCAAAAGTCCCACATTTACCCCATCCCCACCCTAACCCACTCTAACACTGCTCAGTCCTATTCCCTACCCCTTTATCCGACCCCCACTCCTGCAACCACCGTCGAGGCTGTGGTGAGGAGTCATAGTGGTGGTGTAGGAAAAAGGGGTTTGATGTTAAAGGCGGGACAGGGAATGGGGTCGTGTAAGGGTGCAGGAGTTGGGTGAGGCTGGAGGTTAGGTAATGGTGGGGGGGGGGGGCTAGGGGCGGGGGTAGGGGTTGGGATGGGATTAGGGGTCTTGATATAAGGTGTGCGAAACTGTAAAGTGAGGCGTGGGGGAGTTGAGGATGACAATACATGACTATTCCTTGCCCCATTTATTTAACAACTCACCTTAGGCTCATTTACATGTGTAATGCATCATAATGTTTGACATCCTGCTGTCTGTTGATGTCTTTGTGGGCACAGTTTGTATGCTCACCGACTCAGACTGTGCGCTTTTATCTCGCTTGGAATTGTGGTCGGAAACCGGTATAAACGCAGTATAAGGGAAGTAACTCATAAAGAAAAATTGAGCTTTCGGATGTAAGAGTTCTTTACCTTAGAACATTAGCTATTCCCTGCAAATAAATCGTCAAGCAGCTCGTCTGAAATTTCTGACGTCTGGCATACAGCGCAGCGCATTCTATGTAAGGTCTGCCTGACATAAGGTGTCGTTGAGTTCTAAAAGCTTTCGTTTGCGCTCGCACAAGCGGGTGTTCAGATCATTCTGTACGTGTGTGTGCCTGCGCCTTGAGTGTGTTTGTACGTGTACGTGTGTAAAAGCGCGCGCGAGTGCTTGCGTCATAGAGGGACAAAGAAAAAAGAGAGAAGAGAGACCCTGCAGTCTCCTTGCTCATTGTCAAAGAGTGTTTATTTCGGCCAAATACAAGTCATCGTATCAATGGACCATCAATATTTTTAACTCTGGGGTGGGGAGGGGTTGATGTGTGGCGGTCGATGTTTTTTGGAGTGGCCTCGTTTGTCCTTAAAGTACCTATATCGCGGCTGTTCATTCGAATACAATAAACAATGGACTTTGTTCTGAGTTGAGTGTTCAACGAGAGAGTGAGTGGATGGGTGACCAGGTAATGTATACGTGCGTGTACCGCTGACTACACGTGAAAATCCCTCAACGACAGGAACATTATTTCACACTGAGGTTTTCCTGGGCAGAGTCCGAACCCCAGTGAAGCTGTTGTGGCTGCTCCACGTGTTGTGTCCTTCCATCGGACACGAGGATCAAGAGACAGCGCTCAGAGCGACGACAGCGAACATAAGTTCCTGACCAATCACTAGGCACGATCGACCAAGAATTGAGCTGCTGCTGTCAAAGTTTCGTGTTACCAAAGCTTCCTTCTTTAACTACAATTTATTTCACCCATGGCTGTATGGAAAATTGTGGTGTTTGCAGACACAGGCTCTGGGTACGTGCGTCTGCATCCATCCATGCATGCGTGCGTGCGTGGGTGTGTAGGTATGTATAGATGTATGGATGCACATACTCATGCACACACGCACACACGCACGCACACACGCACGCACGCACGCATGCACGAGAGAGAGAACATTGGAGATGAGAGGCGGGAGGGGAAGAGAACACAAAAAGGAAACCGACGAGGAAACGAAAGCAGCAGTACAGCAAATACAGTGAAAAAGAGACGATTCAAGTGACTCGTTCAGTGTTTACCTCGTAGGTATTTCCATCATTCAGGTGCTCAGGCGCGTCGCCAGGAGGCGCCGATAACCAACAAACAAAGAAAAACCATAGGCGCACACATTACTATACTTTTTTGAAGTTCGTACACAGCAAAAACTTACAAAGAAAAAAATACTCCCACGGAGGGGTTGGCCTACCTCCCGACTTGGCAGAAAGGTCAAAAAGAATCCAGGACGATCCTTATTCAGGATTCCAGCGCAGATGAAGGGTTCAGCGGTGTCTAGGCACACGTTTCTATAGCGGCGTGGTCTCTCGCTCGCTATGTCCACGGTCCTCTATCGTCTGCACAGTTCTCTGACCGTCGTCAGTCTTCTAATCGGTTTGAACCCCCGAGTGTCTTCCCCACTCACGCTTGTTGACAAACGCTCACTCGCACAGAGTTTCTAATTTTAGCTTTCGTCATCGCTGAGGGCAAGTGAACTGGCGAACTCACCAACGCGTCTGTAGTCCTGTTAGCTTAACGTTTCCGGGACAATGTTTATGAAATATTGTGTGTAAGAAGGGATCTGATTATCGAGCAATAAAAGTACAGCTTTTTTTGAAAATTATGTAAGTTTAGGGGCCTGGATACTTCTGTAGGTAAAGCTGTGGACGAGCATGTGGAATTTGGCGATCCGAATCCAGGAGTGGTGAAAGACTATTTCCTGGAGTGAAACATTGTGCAAACTCCATGTAGCCTTTCCCACGACTAAATCAGCAAAGGTCATATTAATTAATCTACGGCGCGTTATCGCGATGATGCCAGATGCAGGGATGTGCTTATTTCTTAGTCTTTCCTGTCGACCCTAATGCTGTTGTGATAATAAGCTTTGAAGAGAGCAGATGTTGAAACTCGACTTTAGAGAGCTGATGCTGTTGTGATAATAAGCTTTTAAGAGAGGAGTTGTTAGTACCTTGCCTTCGCCTGACCCCAACAATGTTAAATTCTTTGTTCACTTTGATGGCCCGGCACCGTCCTGCTTCCAGCCCGTGACTCCGACATCTTTGATCTCATCATAAAATCTCCCACAACATCATGTTACCTTGATCCTATCCCAACATCCCTTACTAAGCAGTGTCTGCACAGTCTTGTACCCTTGATCACCAAAATTGTGAACCACTCTCTTACTACGGGCATTGTACCTCATCTGTTCAAGCAAGCCGTTATGACGCCGCTAATTAAGAAGCCCGGTCTTGACCCTAATGAGTTGGGTAACTATCGTCCTGTCTCCAATTCTCCTTTGATTTCAAAGATTTTGGAAAGAATTGTTCTTTCCTTGTTACAGGCCCATCTATCTCAGAATAATCTGCTTGGTTATCTTTATTCAGCATACAGAAAGACCCACAGCACCGAAACCGCGGTTCTCTACATCATCAACTGTCTGCTTTCAAATGCCGATGAGAGACTCGCGTCTGTGATTGCGTTACTTGATCTAAGCGCAGCATTTGACTCCCTAGACCATATCATCGTACTGGACCGTTTGAATATGTCCTTTGGTATTAAGAACACCACCCTTGATTGGCCCAGGACCTCCCTGAACAGTCGTGAACAATCCGTCCTTGTCTTCGTTGTTTTTGTAAAGTGCAATGAGCCCTTAGGGGGAACAGCGCTCTAGAAGAATCCTTTATTATCGTTGTTGTTGTTGTTGTTGTTGTTGTTGTTGTTGTTGTAGAGGGGCCGTGTTCACAAAACCATCATACCACCTGGAATGGATTGCACTGGGTTTTCCGTTTGCAGAAATACCGTGACACTTCTCATCAACTCCTTAAGTTTATGGACAGCGTCATCTTAGTGTATGCTGTATAAAAGGCTACTACGCTCCTGCTAGAAGTTTTATCCATAATTATCTAATCTCTTACCTCTTTAAGGAATTTGCAATGATAGCTTACTGTCGAAAATGACCTCGAGTTGAGGAGAACTCATTTGGCTTAAGTAAATTATTTTTCTAGGTTTGGGAAATGGTCTTATTCAACATAAGTACGTCCGTACCCCGTCGCTTTTCAAACTTTCTTTATTTCTGTCGGTTACAAACTAATCTATTCTAAGAAGACTTTGTACGTGTTTTTAGAGCTTTTGAAATGCCGGCGCACAGTCTAGAGACCTATGAATGACTTGTGTGCATTTTAATATGACTGGGGATTTTTAAAAATAAACATAACATAAACATAAACTGTTTAGTATTGAGTATTGAGTATTGAGTATTGGACCTCAATCGCTCAAACCCGTCACACCCCCTTACAGCCAATTTCACGTTCTTGCTGAATATTTGTTGAAGCATGCTTTGTGCGTGTGTGTGTGCGTACCATCTTCTTGGATAAAATTAATAAGATTGTGACTTCAACAAGTCATATCCGGCTAAGAGATTTAAAATATTTTAATCCTACAGTCTGGACAACCATTAGATTTTAAAGCGTTTGCCGGGCACGTCAAAGCCTGGGACGACAAGCCTTGCAGCAAAATAATAAAAACAGGATACATTATATGAATAGTAACATGCACAGACGCATATACGTTAAGTTCGCGCTCGCGAACGTGTGGAAGAAAGATAATTGAGAATCCATTAGTAGTTTACATCTTCGCTCATCGGCCTTTTAGGACAGCTGATTTTTTAACACAAGTTTTATACAGCTACATACAACTGTAACACGCATTCATATGATATAATTATTAAAACATGGAAAGCCGTCTACTCTTCACTAAATCCCAATATTTCACGAGCCTAAAAACTTCAAAGGCTTGAAGACTGTGGCATTTGTCTGATTTGCTCTGGAGTAATCTGCTGCATTTATGGTATTCATTAACAAAAGAATTAAACTGTTTCTAATATCTCTATACAACATGCACGCTCTGATAAAGTGCTTCTGATTTTGCCATGCGATCCTTAAAGCCCCATGCTTCAGACGGTTGTCTTGTGCGCGGTCTTCGGTCTCCCTCCTTTACGTTCTGCAGTCCTCTCCCGCCCGGCCAGCGTAGAGGTTTCCCACAGCAGAGGAGCACGTGCTAGAGTCTCACACCAGTCTGGAGGTTTCCAACAACCTCGCAGAGTTCCTTGCGCTATGCAACTGGTCTACTCAAGCCACGTGCTGTCGCTGCTAGACTTCCACACGTCTAGCAGAACGAGACACCTCAATTCTGCAGCTGAATCCTTCAGCCTTCAGCAGAGTTGTACCACAAGACACGCACGTCTCCCCACAGCAGCTCTTCTTCACAGGAGTTCAGGCTAACGAAGCCCTCACTGTAGATTTCGCTGAAGATGTCCTCTCACAGGATATGGGCATAAGACGTCCTCTCACAGGATGTTTGGGCGTAAGACGTCCTCTCACAGGTTGTTTGGGCAGAAAATAATTTGACTGTCTAAACCAGTCCTTTTATTCTCAACTTTCATTCACAAGCACGTGGTCAACAAGGCCGTTACATGTATCAACCAATCAGGCCAGAGACAGTAGAAGCCACACCCCGTGTCAACTAGTAGAACACGCCCCTAAGTGGACACCTAGTGTGGACACAACTACCCCCTCCCCTTCCTCGTCGTTTACACCTATCGGCTACATCAAAGCCCTTGATGCTCGATACTACGCGTCACTGGATTCCTCCAGCTACGTAATCCTCCCCTGAACACTAATCCACACCTGGCCATCCTGACGCCTGCTAAGGTCCCACCCCAGCTGTGGTTCAGGGTAAGCAACACCTTGCCCCTGGCTTCTAGGGCCAGCACCCCCGATCATAAGTGTGAACAGGGGCCTAACCTGGGCTGGTGATGACGTGAGCGGCTAGATGGCGGCTTGAACAAGGGAGAATAGACCTTAATTAGGGCCGGAGAGTCGAGGATGGATCACACCTGGAATCTATGGTGCAATCTCCTTGACCCACCAGACCCCAACACGTGACATTTAACGATAGCCATAACGTAGACCCGCAGCCAGAAAGACGGCGAACTTTCATTGGGTGTAATTTTATTCAAAGGACGAAGTTAATATCGAATCAGATTGTACTTCCTTCTCATCAAAACTAGCAACTTATTCGCTTCATGCAAACCAGAGGAAAATGAATTTACTTGACCTGATACTAGAGATTTAAAGTTACTCTGTTCTTTAATTATGTAAAAGTTACCTATACCTAAAGTGTACCTACATGTATTTATGTTTGAAGTGTTATCTTTCATATATTTATTAGCTCATCCTCCTAAGATTTATTGATGGTGAATTTTTAAAAAAATTGTACATTTTAACGGGTCTGTGGCTACACGTACTGCTTCAGTCTACATTTCCATCTCTTTTAGAAGACCTTGGGTTTGTCATTTTTATTAACCAGAAAAATGATTTCCATCCATTTCCAAACTTTTCTCTTTTTTCCTGCAAAACCTGCGTCGATAAATACAAATACTTTTTTTCAAGTCTTTCTGGCTTGCACTACGTCTGAAACATCACAGAGCTTTTCTCGAAGTCTTTTTTTATTTACTTCTGTCACTCTCTAGAAACCACCTTCCCACACTGGTTTAAGGTTTACGTACCCCTTCCACACCCCACCCTTACACTCTCTTTGCCTACTGTCAAGGAGCAGTCAATAACGTTGATCTGAAAACTGGTCGTGCCGCACTAAACTTGAAGTTAAGGATTTTTCATTTTCTGAAAAGTGCTAAAAGTGACCTCACTCTATGAAAGACTTTTATCATCCGAGTCCCAGACTAACTTCTCAAACTGCCACTAACTTTGTTGTACTACACGCTTTGAATTGTGTACGGGAAGCCGTTTAGGCGACAAGTGCCAACTCAGTCTACTCCCTCACAGTGCACACATCAGCTAGCGGCTAGCGCTACAAAACCATAATAACCTTTCTCTGTACTTACCTTCTCCTATGTAACACACCCTTGAAACCGAGCGAAGCATAGCTACCAGGAGTCTTCAAGTGACGTGCTCACTCAATCCAGTTCCTTGTTACATGATGTACACATTCGTTCGGTAATTTAGAAAAAAAGGGAGAAGTGTGTTCCGTCCGTGCACCAGATAAGATAATGAACTTATCTACTAGCCATTCTCCATGAATTGAAGTAAGTTTTTTGTCTAACAGACGCACTGGTGCCGATAAGGGTTTTACCAATCAGTCAAATATTTCTTCACTATCAACAACCGCAAACAAAAGAAAGAAAAGAATGATTGAAACAAGGAAAGAATTAAGGGCGTATACACAAAACAACCTGAAATGACGAGAACGCACTCAAACACACATGGACACGCACGCACACAGGCACATAAACACGGGCAGACAGGTACGCCCTACTGCGCACACGCACGCACACACATGCACGCACTTTCATGCACAGACACGCACACACGGACGTATATATCAGCCAGCAACCAACAGATTATCGTTGTACAGACACGTGACAGTGGCTGAGGTTTCCGGTGTTTCTGAAAGACTTCCCAAGGCTAATGCTGTCTGCGCTCAGTACCTCACCAGTCTGCTGTATGTTGCAGGCGGAATTACTTCCCTTGACTACAGGGACAGCTGGCAGCATGATGTCTGGGATTGGCATTGTTTGCTTTCTGTTTGCGTTCATAACCCACGGCTTGGGTAAGTATATATATATATATGGGTCTGTTCACACGATTAGATTGTTATAAACACACATAGACGCAGATCCGCGAACACACGTATACAAACTCTCTCCCCTTTTTTCTCTCTCTGTCTCTCTTTCTGTCTCTGTCTCTCCTCAGTTTTCCTTTCCGCATATTTGAATGTCGACTATTTCGTAAAATTAGTTATAAAACTCGTCTAGAAACAGCGACAACCCTACCACAATTAGGATTTGTTCATCAAAGGAAGTTTTAACCCACGAAGTACATGCTACAGTAAAAAGCGATCACCTAGCAGCACCGCCTTGAGATTAAAATTAGTAATTGGCTCGCTGAAACAACCAGTTGGGAGAGCGCGCGGTGGAGCGAGGGAGGTGGTCGGCTGAGAGCCGAGGGTAACCCTCCCCCTCCCCGGTTGACCCATCACCCTGAGAGGGGATCGGGTGGGAGGTGAGGGTGAACAACCCTCCGGGCTACAGCCCACCCTCACGAACGAATAATGTCTTCTTGTGAGCTCGAGTTCAGGGCTATAAAGGCAGCTGACTGCAAACCTCGAATGCCTAATACACCCAACAGTTCTAGGGTGGTTACTACAGAAGAGTACGACCGTTATCCGCGACGTGGACACAGAGAATCAGCAGGCTGCTGCAACAGGGGTGACTCTTGTCAGTCGGGAAAGGAACTCGGGCATTTCGGACCGGTGCTGAGATTGTGGAGCTGAGAGACGTGGCGTCTGCGGTATTCCTGTCCAGCATCGTGAAAGTGAGTGTACGAACGGTGTAGGAAAGTAGAACACGATCGTAACTCAAAGCTAGTTGAACAAACTTAGAAGAAAGTATAGATCAAACTTGTTGATTTGTCGGTTGTCCAACGGGACTAGGTATTTGTTTGTTAAGACGTCGGCGTGACGTCATTTTCTGAGAAGTTTTAGTACGGAAAGGATACAGTTTTCTTTGTGTTCACCGAGGTGAAATATCGGTACGGTAGAATTCATAACCCGGTAAATAACGTGTGCGTGTAGATACATATAACGTCGCTGGGATGAATATATGAGACTGAGAGTGATTGTTCTACATATGTCAGGAGATGTATATTGGAGCATCATTCATGGTGTACTACAATATTCTATGTTGTAACTGTAAATAAATAGAATAGTGTATTATCGCTGCCCTCTTTTATTAAGTTGTGCGCGTGACAAGCAAGGGGGTAGGGGCTCGAGTCGATTTGGAAATTGATGAAATTAGGCAGCGATCACAGTGTTAGTTTCCCCCTTCTTGCCACATTTTATGTTGTTGTAACTCTAGTTAACGAGCAGACTAGTGGAACACATTAGCGAAATACCCCTAGACACACGACAGACGCGGGTTTTTAGCTGTTTTTCAAAAATTCAAAAAAAAAAATAACAAAGAACAATAGAAAAGTCATTTAAACTTGGTTGCAAACATCATTAAACAAAGAAAACTCATGTCTTACTGTGTTATTGTTTATTATATACAGAATTTTTTGTTATAAAATGCGTTCTATTGTTATACAATTGATTCTATAGTTATAGAATGGATTTCTCTATGAACCATGAGCATTATACACATTCCCCTCTTAGCACCTCATAGCGGCAGGCTTCAATTGTAAATAAATAATGAATTCTTAAGCAATTCATTAGACCCTTCGAAGCAGATGGTAAGGTATACACTGAAGGGAGGTAAGCGATGACGACAAGGGATGACGGAACTCTCACTCTACGTTTCAGCCAATCGTCCTGATACTGCAGCGCACACGCACGCACGCACGAGTTCTTAATATCTTTCACAGAAACTAGATGGTAAATACACTAAAGAAATATAAATTGTCATGACTCTAGCCACTGTATGAAATCACTCAAGTAATCTGAGAAGCCAGTGGATATGAGAGTTGTATATAATTTAAAATATTTAAGAAAAAATGTTAGATACTATGTTTAAAATGTCAACTTCGATATGCTTTAAAACTGTCAGCTGAAGAGATGAAAGCGCGTCTGGTGAATGGGACGTCGGAGGCAGGACGTCTGGAGATATTTTTCGGTGGAGAATGGAACACAGTGTGTGACTTCGGCTTTGGAAGTGAAGAAGCAAAAGTGGTCTGTAGGATGTTAGGTTTAAACAGGTACGTCGTTTGATTTTGTTCTCGCTGAAACAAACTACCGAAGTAAAACAGCTGTCTATAAGTGGCTAGAATATTTCATTCCACGTGAGACATTCAAGGTGAGCCGACTAATTAAACCTCAATAATCTTATCATATTTTCAGATTTGGAAACTGAAACAAATTCCTGATTTAATGATGAATGACAATGCTTAATGGGGTTTTGCTCCTCGTTGTAACAAGTGGATGCAAACGAACTTTGTTTGCATCGTGTAAGGATTTGTAAAGATGAGATTAATATGTGAGTGAAATATTATGTGTGTTTAGCGACGTCAGTACTCAATTGACTTATACACGCACTATTTATAATTAAATGTATCTTTGTTAACAGGGGTACTTAAAATGTTTGTATAAATTGGCAAAGTATTTTTATCTTTAACTTGGGACAGAAACCAATTAATTATTTCAAACTTTTACGATAATGAACCCACAGCACAACGGTAACAGCTGTAAGCTCACAGATATACGGAGCGGGTTCAGGCGCTATTCTGTCCCTGGATTGTGTGGGAACAGAAACCAGTCTGGCACAGTGTAACCTTAGCTATGCTGTCGACTTCCGTTGCGGTCACTCGAAGGATGTCGGAATAATCTGTAGCAGAGGTTTGCAAATTGCCTCTTCTTTGATGAAAGTTTTATAAAAATATAGGCCTTGCTATACTCTATCTGTTAAAAACCGACTTTTCTTCTGTGCACGTTGTTTAAAGTACAAGTATATGTAAGATAACACTTCAATCATAAATACATGTAGGTAAACTTTGGGTGTAGGTAACTTTTAAATATTTAAAGAACAGTACAAAATAGTCAAGGGGTCAGACACATTAGTTTGGTACTTTAAATGAAGGAGTAAGCGATTGAAAAGTAAAAAACAAAACAAAACAAAACAAAACAAAACAAAAAGGGTTATTGCACAGTAAACGTGCATTTGCATCGCCCTTATGCTCAGCTGCTGCATTCACCAGCATAGTCAAGCTGGCGTTTTGCAAGTAATTTCGGCTTGAATTTGCAGCGTTTCCCTAAACTGCTGAATATGCCCTTGTGAAGCATCGATACTGTGAACACATTTTACCCCATCAAGCAGCAGGAATGGGTATATATTCTGGGTTCAATTGGTCTTCAATCTAGCGTGCCTCCAAGAAGACGAATGTCGCGGCCGAGCCCAGCGTGGGTTGAAGGCGGCATTTCACATAGGAAAGTGTCCACACGACTGGGGGTGAGCTGGGGTGAGCCCAGCACCTCTTAGAACGGTTCCATTCACTGGATCCACAGCTCCCCGCCCTCCCTCAAGACGGTCAAGAATCAGAGGACGCTACGATGACCGCATTCTTGTATTCAGTTCTCTGCGTACCATACTCTGGCCATACTCAATATTGACTGTTTTCAGTTTGTTGACATGTCTCGTCACTTTCATTTTGAAGGCGGGGAGTTCCCGTAGTTCACATTATGTGAATGGATTCAGTAGCAAAGGAAATTCTTCTTGAAAGCCGCTATTTGATGATTAACTCGTAGCTTGCCAAAACCCGCACCTTTTAATACTTAGTGGTGTAAGGGAAACAACCACGTATAATCATTAGCTTAGCAAGTCCTAGTTACCTTATTGCTGCTGGATTCAAAGACTGCAAAGATTAAGGTAATAACATTTGATTGAGTATTTCTTTACATTTAGAAATGGGTTTGATTCTTGTCGGTAGCTCTTCGGGTTGGTTCTTAGGAGGTTTACACATGCAGCCTAGAGGGTGATGTTGAAACTGATGGACTTCAAACTAGAAGGTGATGATTAAACTGATGTACGACCATCAATCGCTTCAGAAGATAGGTCTTCCAGCATGCCAGGAATACGATTCCTGTGGACGCATAGCATTTCTCTGTCATCGCAAAGTTATCACAATGAATTATCGGCCACTCAGGCATTGTATGTATGTAAGCTGTATTAAATTTATACTCGAATAGACGATAGCGAATAGCGGATTTCTGTCTCTGTCTCTGAAAACGCTTTCGGGAGAACTTTCCTGGACGACCGAATAAATAATTACCGACTAACAAGGGAAAATAGGCTATTCGGTTATCGTGTACGGGGGCTGGGATTAAGTAAACACAACGTAAGATGTGTTCCCAAAACGTCGAGTTAAACAGAAAAAATGACAGGTTCTATGCTTTTATCTAATGACCTACTTTTAAAATAAAACATTCACAAAGTTATGTACGTTTATCTAAAAATGTCTCTGAATTATACTAAAGAGCAAAGTTATCCAAGGTTCATCTTCCCCCTTTCCTCCTTGCTCTCGTGTGTCTCCTAGTGTATGTGTGTTTGTGGGTGAGTGCGTGCGTGCAAGTGTGTGTGTGTGTGTACGTGTGTGTGTGTGTGTGGAGGGGACTGTTGGAGGTGTGTGTGAGGAAACAGTCGTATGTTTAGTAGAAATCATTTAATCAAAATCACATTTATTTGAGTGACGCACTGATTGATGAAATGAAAATATAGATTGTCATCATTCTAGTCACTGTATGAAAGCACTCCAATAATCTAAGAAGACAGTTAATATGAGAGTTGTATATAATTTAAAATGTTTCAAGAAAATATGTTGTACAGATAATGTGTTTAAAATGTCAACTTCGATATGCTTTGAAACTGTCAGCTGAAGAGATGAAAGCACGTCTGGTGGACGGAACCTCGGTGGGGGGACGTCTAGAGATATTTTTCGGTGGAGAATGGAACACAGTGTGTGACTTGGGCTTTGGAAGTGAAGAAGCAAAAGTGGCCTGTAGAATGTTAGGCTTAAACAGGTAAATCTTTTGATTTTGTTCTTGTTTAAAGTCTGTAACACAAGCACAAACTTTTGCTTCATAATGAAAAACCAATGTCTTCAGGCTTGCCAGTGATCTCATTTCATCTACTGTAATACATATAAGTTATTCTGAAAAATTTACTGTGTTCTGAACGTTTTCTCCCCACAAACTACGAAAGTAAGCCAGTTTGTCGATAAGTGGCTGTAATATTATCTTCCAGTTGAGATACTCAATTTGGGTCGACTAATAAACCTCACTAATTTAATGAGATTTTCATATTTTGATGACTGGATTTTTGCTTCTCGTTGTAACAAGCAGAAGCAGACGAAGGTAAGGTCTTGTGACAAAGAGGAGATTGGTACTCGAGTGAAGTATTATGTGCAATGTTACATTGATGTCTTTCGAATGCACTTTTTAACGCTAGTAATCGATTGACATATACACGAACTATTTATAATTAAAAGTACCTTTGTTAACATTGGCACTTAACATGTATTGTTTAACTTTGCAAAGTACTTTTATCTAAATTTGAGACAGAAACCTATTATTTCATGTTTTTCTTATAATGAACCCACAGCACAATGGTAATACCTGTAAAGTCACAGAGATACGGAGCGGGTTCAGGCCGTATTCTGTCCCTGGATTGTGTGGGAACAGAAAACAGTCTGGCACAGTGTTACCTTAGCCATCACATCGACGTCCGTTGCGGTCACTCGAAGGATGTCGGAATAATCTGTAGCAGAGGTCAGCAACTTGCTTGTCTTTGATTAATGTTCTGTAAAAATATAGCCTTCATATACTCTATCCGATAGAAAACCGACTTTTCTTTGATAAATGTTTTATTCAACTACAAGTACACTTGCCACACACACACACACAAAGAATCATGGGGCAGACGCTTTTTTTGGGTACGGAAATTGAAGTATATTTATACAAGTGTAAGCGATTAAAAAACAAAATAAAAACTTTTTTTTTCACAGTAAACGTGCGTTTGCATATCCCTGGTGTTAATATAGCGAGTATTTTCTTCTACTGCATTCACCAACATTGTGAAGCTGCGCGTTTTGCAAGTGATTTCGACTGTTAATTTGCAGCGTTTCATAAAATTCTGAAATAGGACAATGTTTGCAATATGCCCGTGTGAAGCATCGGTATTGTGAAGACATTTCACCTATCAAGCAGCAGAAATGGGTATAATTTCGGGGTTGAATCGGCCTTCAATCAAGCGTGCCTCTATGAAGACAAATGTCAGCAGAGGATCGCGGCCGAGCCCTAACCTGGGTTCAAAGCATCGTTTACCACAGAGTAGTGTCCAGACGACTGGGGGTGAGCCACTCTGTCATCCAGCGCCTGTTGGAACGGTTCAAGCCACTGGATCCACAGCTCCCCGCCCTCGCACAGGACGGACAAGAATCGGAGGACGCTGCGATGACCGCATTCTTGTATTGAGTTCTCTGCAAGACGTACTCTGGCCACAATCGATATTGACCGTTTTTTGTTTGTTGACAGTTCGTGTGACTTTCATTTTGCAGGTTCCTTTGTTCCCTTTTGTGAATGAATTCGTTGGCAAACGAAATTCTTTATGGAAGCATGCCAATACCTTGCACCTTCCAGTAAGTAGTATAAGGGAAGTAACTACATATAATCAGTAGTGCCACTCCTAGTAAAAACTTTGGATTGAGGTGTAAACAGAAATACATATCATTTGTTTTCCCAAGTGCCCTCAGCCGACTAAAATGGCGTAAGGGATAGTGCATAAGTAGGTTTTGTGCACAGTGGATTTCAGCTACCTCATGAATGCCTTAGAAGTCACTTATGACCCACAGTAATGGAGACTGAGTCTTAAAGTTCTGCTTTTGCAAAATGGAAACCGTCTTTCATCTATTCGAATGGGACACGCTGTCCGCATGAAAGAGACAGACGATAACTTAAAACAGTTACTGAATCCCATTGAGTATAACACGTACAGCCGTCACATTTGTGGTGGTTTGAAGATAGTTGCACTTATAATGGAACTTCAGAAGTGATATGCACAATACATGTGTCTCTTATGTGAGTGGGATAGCCGAGCAAGGAAATTGCACTACTTGCGGAAGGAATTGACTCGCAGACAAAATGTAGCAGTTGGAGAGAACAATATCCAGCACCCAGCTCTGGTCGAGACTCACAAATGCCTGCTACCACCCCTTCACATCAATTTAGGTTTGATGAAGAACTTCGTGAAAGCCATGGACTGGACTTCGCCAGGTTTCTGATACCTGCAAGAAAACATTCCTAGATTCAGGGAGGCAAAGATTAAAGAGGGAGCTTTGTGGGTGCTCATGCTGATGCAGTATCTGAAACTTGATTGCACTATGTCTCTAAAGATCCACCCCCATGCTTTCCGTCTGGATTTCTTTCCTGACAACTGCGGTATGGTTCGTGATTAACATGGCGAACGTATTCACAAAGATTTCGCAACAATGGAACAAAAATAACAGGGAAAGTGGTGCACTAACATGCTGGCTGACTACTGCTGGACACTCCGCAGAAATGCTCCCGAACAGCTGTACAAGATACGGGCAAAGAAATCTAAGAAGTAGTCTATGACTTGATTTTTACAGGTACTAACTATAGGCCTATTACTTTTTGCATGCATTTCATGATGTAAACATTAATTATTGCTGATTACAAAAAAACTATAGCCAATTTTGTATTTGGAATGTCATATTTGTGTTGAACACATAAAAATTGATACGAAATGACTAATTTTATTTTAGTAACATGACTTTTGTAAAAAAAAAATTGTTACCAATGCGATTAGCAAGACGCAGAATTCCAATGCGAAGATTGTGAACACTGTCCAACAACAACAGGAACCACACTGTAGGGTTCTTTCACTCAAGGAGCCACAAGCGAATTTTGTAACAAAAAAATGTTGACGAGGAAATATATTCATCAACAAATAGGCAAACAAATCAATAAATATTCTAATACCTATAATAAACTATATGCCAAATACCCATAGTTTTTTAACTGGTACTTTTATTTAATCTCACGATGTGACAATACTGTTTTGTCACAGGATCTAGGCGACTTCGTTTAACAGATTCACCTCGCACGCAGCTGAACATGGGTTATGTACAAATGCAATTTGTAAGTGAGTGGTATCCAGTGTGTATCCACAGTGACGAAACTGCCAGAGCTATCTGCAAACAGCTTAACCTGCCCTCGTGAGAAATCCTTCTAAAAATTTTGACAACGGCAGCTGCAATTTGCTGAAAGTGAATAATGGCTAGAAATAAAGCTGATAAAAATAACTTACTGTACATGTCTGAGGAATGGCATAGCTTCGTAGTCTTATCATCTTAGATGTTTAACAAGTGTTTAAATTTTTTTTACTGTATTTCTCTTGTCATGTGTGCACATGCACGTACGCGAGCACAAGTTTCTGGTGTTATGTGTATGTAAAGCTATTGAACGAGAGACATTTATTGCACTGTACATAAAACTTCCTTACTGTTCTGTATTTATGTAGTTATAATGTGGCAATGTAAAGGTATATATATATAGGGAAGCGGCTACAATTGCTTTTCCTTGGATCCTCGAAATTAAGGAGCAGCTCATTCCGGTTTACTTCCATTGTGTGGGCCACAGCATTCTCGAGTGCAACCTGAATTTTGAGAAATGTCGCAAACCCTACCTCGGAGTATTCTGCAGTCGATGTAAGAGACTACAAGTGTTTGCTTTTGCGTAGATATTATTTCTTTTAATGTGCATGAATTAAAAAAAACTATTGATTAAGAATGTATGAGTAACACGTCGCACTGTATCTAGCGTTAGCCAGTTGGACACAATCGAAACAAACACAAGAAACCTTGCCTAAGATGACGTTGGAAACGAGATCACCTAAAAGATAGACCTCCGTCATGTCGGTGAAATAGGAAAGTCAAGTTGAACACGTGCAGTATCGAAAGTCACGACATCCCCGTTAAACAGTTTACGCCTTATTTTCCTGTCAACGCGATCTCCTGAAGTTTGTAAAGAATGCCGCATACCGATGGTGGTGCACCCTGAATCAAGCATGACAGTTACCTGGTGACCATTTAAAGTACCCTGACAAGTCTGAATTTGAGAAGGCAATCGCTGATCTCAGGATAACCCTACAGACATGGGGTGTATCAGAAACCCTAACATGAGACTCGGCTGTTAGGTTATGTCACGAGATCGCCGGTGGGCTTCGACCCAATGGAACTGTAGGCCAAACCAATGAAAATTCGCTTCACAACACTGTCTCTATCCTTTTTTTAATTAGTGTATCAGAATTTTAATGCTATTGGATATGTGTATTTGTAAAATGATATGTTAACTTTTTTTTATTTATTTCAGCTTCTTCTCTTTATCTTTTGAGCTTTGATGGGATCTATCCATTACTGGAAGGAAGCGATTCAAAGCTTAACTGCCAAAGCCCACGTCCGTTAAAAACAAAAGCCAAGTACACCTGGCCAGAGACGGCAGGTGGAACTCCCTATCGCGAAAGTTTGGTCTTCGGAAACGTGTCGAGGGCGCTTGACGGGAGACGAGTGAGGTGTATGGCGAGCTACACCAGTAACGGTAGCAGTCAGGTTGTGTTTAGCGACGACCTGGAGCTGGAGGTTTACTGTGAGTACAATAATGTAAAGTAGACGTTGGTTTACCCTTTGAGCAAACAACGACGACGACGAAGACGATGACAAGCGTGATTATTGCTTGGGACCCGCAGCACATACGGCATCTAAGAACATTTTTTGCTACAAGTTCAGTGACCCTCACACAAAAATACTTGGGTTTTAACTGAAATATCCTGACCTCACCCTCCTTGTGGCTTACCACCCATACCCTACATACATCTTTCCAGAACAACTTGTCATAACACAATTTTGTGTCTGACCTTGCAGATCGTCCGAATATAAGGATAACCAGAAGCGATAAGCCCGGTAGTCCACTACAACATCATTCAAATCACACTTTAGTCATTCCGGGTCACAATGTGACCTTCCGGTGTGACGCTGCCAGCAACCCCCCTCCTGCCTCCATCACGTGGTCAGGAAACGTCAACAGCTCGACTGGCGACCTACAGATCCTAGCGGCAGACCAGGCGGTACACGGGGGTGTGTACACCTGTACTGTCGTCACTGGAACAGTTCCCGGTGATGACCGCCTGCCTCTGACGTCATCACGCCAGATTACTGTCGTTGTGACAGGTATTCTTAAGTATTCTTAGACGGGCTGTGTTTACAGAGATATAGGCACACAACCTTTCAAGCTGGCACATTCACACACACCCACACAAGCACGCACGTACACACAAACAAACTCGCACGCATGCACACGCTTTATCAGGACTAAGGTCGTCATGGCTAATGGGCAGCATTTTGTGAGAAGCAGCGATTTGTTTTCGACCCGCTCATTACTTCTGCCGAATGATTTTCACTCACCTCTACGTCTTCAGTTTCACTGTCCTCGGCCATTCACATCGTTACGTCAGCATCGTACCTGCTGTAAGTGTAAGCGATCTTCTACAAACGTTTTGGTTGGCATTGGCACTTTTATGCGTCATGCCTGTGGTCTGAGTTTGTGCAATTTTGCTGATCTTATCATTTGTGAAGCTTGAAACGTCCACAAATTGAAGATTGGTATTGTGTGAGTGGGTGAGGTACAGACTATTGCAATAACTTCCCTGATGTTTTCATTTTTGATCATCTTCTACATACATGTAGGGCTAGCAACTTTATGTTTACATTCATCTATAGAGGTAGTTACATTACGTGCACAATTTTCTTCTTGTTTCAGTTTTCCCTGCAGGGTCTAATACTCCGACCAAAGATGTTTGGAATTAAATGTCTTCACAGAGGTGCAATTTACTGGGAAAGAAAAGAAAAGTGCAATTCAATGTGAAAGAAAGAAAAGTGCGGTCTGGAAATCAAATATTCATCCTTTCTTTTTACCATATTTACAATATTCAACTAAGTGTTCACAGGAAAAAAATTCGTCAGTCGTGAACTTACACATGCAGTCAAGAAAGCAAGCAAACAAATAGCATCTACACAAGTTTGGCCAGTTTGGCCACACACACATACACATATACACAAACAACAAACACACACACACAAGCGCAAACACGCGCACGCACGCACGTTTTCTCACAATCACATTTTTTCATACTACTGGAATGTGGCGATATGTGAACCTTCCACGCAGACGGACAGAAATGGTCTGCAAACGGGGAGACATGAATAATGTCATTTCTACTGGTGCACAAACCACACTTTTTACACCTTGATCTGTGCACCTGGTTGAAGCATGAAGATTTTCTTCCTGCCTCGCTCATCGTAACTCACCTCACGCTAACTTGCATGTATAGCACATCGTTCTTTGTCGTCCTATTGCCTTTTGACGTCTTTGTAGGCGCAACAATCACATGTTCACTGCCGCGAGCCAACATAAAAGCCCTTTAGTGTTTCCTGCAGAGAGTTCGCAATGTCCCCTGGAATTCCAAGTCTGTAGGATTATTCTCTCTCTCTCTCTCTCTTTCTCTCAATTTACTTCAATAATTCTTTCCTTATTGTAAGTGCAGCTTGTCATTTGCATTTTGTCATCCACTGCTACTGGTACTTTCCATTAAACCTACGCTCGTGTGGGTGGGTTTTTAAATTACTTGATTCAAAATGTAAAATGAAGATTACCCTTCCCAGAGTACAATCTCAAACGTCAACATGATGCAGATCGTGACCCAGGCTGTGAGCTTTCTCCTAGGCTGCTTTGTATGGAACTGAGATTTATAAAAGCGTGGACTTGGGGAGAACGCTTCTTTGTTTGGCAAATGTTTGTGCGTGCGTTGGCACAAGCGTGTATGCGGTAGCTTGTACCTGTGTGTGGTATCGCTTACTTGTACGTGGGAAAGTGTGGAAGAGGAGACAAATGTATATATATATATATCGAGATCTCATGCAGCTTCTAAAGATATGTCTCCGCCATTCGATCTTTTATAAAGATTTTCAGCAGCAACGACCCAGAGGCAACAGAAACAAGTAGGCGCCATAACCAACATCACTGCCAACACTGCCACTGCAAACACAGATATAATCAACAGCAACACATTGTTGATATCTGTGTTTGCGTATTCTCTTTACTCCACAAACATCTTGTCGATGACTAAGTAGAGGGTTTAAGTAGTTTTGTCTGCATGTGGGTTCGCCGTTGAAAATATTCATATATGTATGTGTGCGTGCGTGCGACATAAAAATACCAAATGTCTATTTTGTACATTCTTTTTCTCCTTACAGAAAAAAAGCAAAACAGTCTAGGCCTTCATTTGACATCAGCAGGGACAAAATCGAAATAAAATTACAGGGGGGAGCTTTCACGGTGTAGTCGGGCGGTCGTCAATCAAACTGGACCTGCCGCAGACAGGATTCCGTGATAGTATCTGTTAGGGGGTGGGTACGAGGGACAGCAGGTCGGGGGTAGGGGTCAGGTAGCGGCAACACGTACAAGACCTACTAGGGCCCCACCCGTAACCTCCACTCCTACTCCACCATCACCCGCAAACGTCCCATATTTACCCGACCCCCACCCCACCCAACCCTAACACTGAGTTGAGTGTTCAACGATATAGTTAATGGGTGGGCAGGTAATGTATACGTGCGTGTACGGCTGACTACACGTGACAATCCCTCAACGACAGGAACATTATTTCACTCTGACGTCCGGACCCCAGTGAAGTTGTTGTGCCTGGGCCACGTGTTGTATCCTTCCATCGGACACGAGGATGAAGAGACAGTGGTCAGTGAGTGTGTGTGTGTGTGTGTGTGTTTGAGAGAGAGAGAGAGAGAGAGAATGTGAGATGAGAGGCGGGACGGGAAGAGAACACAGAAAGGAAACCGACGAGGAAACGAAAGCAGCAGTACAACAAATACCGTGGATAACAGACAATTCAAGTGACCAACAGCACGACGTCGTCATTCCCTCTTTCCGTGCAGCCATCAACACAGCCCGTCTGTTATAGAACGACATTCAATTTCCATCTTCTCTTCTCAGATATCGCGTCGGTCTTTTATTTCCCCTGTGTGCGGGTGTGTAGTGTGTAGGTGTGCATGTGTGTGGTGCGTAGGCGTGCGTGTGTGTAGTGTGTAGGTGTGCGTGTGTGTGGCGTGTAGATGTGCGTGTGTGGGGTGTGTAGGTGTGCGTGTGTGTAGTGTGTAGGTGTGCGCGTGTGTAGTGTGTGGGCGTGCGCGTGTGTGGTGTGTAGTGTATAGGTGTGCGTGTTTGATGTGTAGGCGTGCGTGTGTGCGCGCTGGTCGTTTAACCAATAGTTCATGACATTTATGTCTGTGACTCGAATGGCCGTTGCTAACCATTTGCTCAGTAAATTGTCAGCCGCCTACTTGTTAGCAGACGAATCATCCGTTCGGCTAGTGTTTAACACAGGGTCCTGGAAGTTGTCTCGGCCAAGTGGTTAAAAGGAAAGGTCGATAAATATAGAGATAAAGCTTTAACCAGCTGAAAATACAAACAGCTGTGAAGCCGACAGTCTTCCCCATCCAGGCTCTATCACGTGGTCAGAAAGAGTTAATATTTGTACTGGGGAGTTTTGGGTCACAGCGGCACAGCCGACACGCAAGAGTATTTTCACCTGTACTGTCGTCACTGTCAGTTGTTGATGATGATGATGATGATGATCGTCTGCATTTGACGTCATCTTACCAGCTGACTGTCACTGTTAAAGGTATTCTATTCTTGTCGCTGTCCTGATTCGATGTTTATGCACTAGAATGCAACTCGAGGGTTTGTCACACAACCGTCCTTCCTCCAGCCGCCCCACTTTCACTCACCAAGCGACCAGGGGTATGTGGGCGTGTTCGTCTTGCGTCCGACTCCTCACAAATACTAACACAAAACAAACGAGACGGTGTACTTTTCGTAAAAAATGACCCGGCATTATCACTGTCGTTGTCTGCAAACACTAAACGGCCTTATCTGTAGTACAACGAGACGTACACTGAAATGATCTCAACCGGTCGTAGTTTGTGTACGCACCGACAAACTATTGTTTTACGAAAAATACGCTTTTCCGATAACGTGCGTTATCAAACCACTAAGTTCTTGAATGGCACAAACTGCTTAATATGTTCACGTAAGGAGCAAGAAAATAAACTCTTCTGTTCATAACGTGTTTCCACATAGACAGCTAAAAGCAAGCTGTACACACAGTTTCTCAATGTTCAAATGTTAAACAACCTTTCGTTTCACTGACTACCAGTGCTTTCACAAGTCATCTACTAACCAAATGTACTTCCTACGTCGCAATATCGCAACGTCGCAATATCGCCTGCATCGACACACACAAATCTCTACTGTCAACAGGTACTTTAAGGGCTCAACGTCTCTCTTGTCTCTCCGCAACACTGTCTACAACGACACCGGAAACTGATCTATTGACGCCAAGCAATTTACAGTCTCGCGATCTCTACAAGTCCTTCAAAAAGTTTCAACCGTCTCCATCAGCACAGTCAGAAATCATCTGTTAACACCATGCGGCTTTGGTGTGACATGACAAAAACTCTTGTAACATATATTACAAAGAAAAAATACCCTATGGAGTGGTTGGCCTACCTCCCGACTTGGCAGAACGGTTAAATAATCCAGGACGATCCTTATTCAGGATTCCAGCGCAGATGAAGGTTTTCACGGTGTCTAGGCACACGTTTCTATAGCCGCGTGGTCTCTCGCTTGCTATGTCCGCGGTCCTCTATCGTCTGCACACTTCTCTGACCATCGTCAGTCTTCTAATCGGCTCAAACTCTAAAGGGTCTTCCGCCACTCGCGCTGGTTGACCAACGCTCACTTCATAATTAATAAAGAACAAACGAGGACCGAGCGCTTCAATTATCGAAGATAACTCCAGCAAGGGTACTGGCACGCTCAACATAACCGTATGCAGACGCCTGCGACCAAGGGAGCTTACCGTACCTAAACACGTAGCAAAGAGAGGGCCGAAAGAAAGGCAGATCTTTTTTTATGATCTGCCACGTTCCTTTCTTTCGGCCCTCTCTTTGCTACGTGTTTAGGTACGGTAAGCTCCCTTGGTCGCAGGCGTCTGCATACGGTTATGTTGAGCGTGCCAGTACCTTTGTTGGAGTTATTTAACGCTAATTTCGCAAAGAGTTTCTAATTTTAGCTTTTCGTCATCGCTGAGGGCAAGTGAACTGGAGAACTCACTAACGCGTCTGTAGTCGTGTTATCTACATGGCACGTTTCCGGGACAATGCTAATGAAATATTGTGTGGAAGAAGGGATCTGAGTTTCCGGCAATAAAAGTACAGTTGTTGTTTTTTTTGAAAATTATGTAAGTTTAGGGGCCTGGACAGCTCTGTAGGTAAAGCTGAGGAAGAAATATGTGGAATTGGGTGATCCGAATCCACGAGTGGTGAAAGACTATTTCCTGGAGTTAAACATTGTGCAAAATGCATTTGGCCTTTCCCACGACTAAATCACCAAAGGTCATGTTAATTAATCTACGGCGCGTTATCGCGATGATGCCATATGCAGGGTTGTTCTTATTTCTTAGTCTTTCCTGTCAATACTGATGCTGTTGTGATAATAAGCTTTGAAGAGAACAGCTGTTGAACCTAGACTTTAGAGAGCTGATGCTGTTTTGATAATAAACTCCTTCCAGCCTGTGACTGGAACATCTTTGACCTCATCGTAAAATCTCACAAAACATCCTGTTGCCTTGATCCTATCCCAGCATCCATTACTAAGCAGTGTCTGCACAGTCTTGTACCCTTGATCACCAAAATTGTGAACCACTCTCTTACTAAGGTCACGGTACCTCATCTGTTCGAGCAGGAGGTTGTGACGCCACTAATTAAGAAGCCCGGTCTTGACCCTAATGAGTTGGGTAACTATCGTCCTGTCTCCAATCTTCCTTTTATTTCAAAGATTTTGGAAAGAAATGTTCTTTCCCAGTTACAGGGCCATCTATCTCAGAATAACCTCCTTGATTATCTTCAGTCAGCGTACAGAAAGAACCACAGCACCGAAACCGCGGTTCTCTACATCATCAACGGTCTGCTTTCAAATGCCGATGAGAGACTCGTGTCTGTGATTGCGTTACTTGATTTGAGCGCAGCATTTGACAACCTGGACCATCACATCTTACTTGACCGTTAGAATACGTCCTCTGGTATTAAGGGCACCGCCCTTGATTGGTTCAGGTCCCACCTGAGCAGTCGTGAACAATCCGTCATTGTCGATGGCGTGGTCTTATCTCCGAACTCACTCGTCTACGGGGTCCCCCAGGGTTCAGTCCTTGGGCCTGTACTGTTCACTGTACTGTTCACTCTATATGTTCAAGCGCTGTCGGGTGTCCTAGCTGCCCACGATTGTGACTATCATAAGTAAGCGGATGACAGCGAAGTGACTATCTGTTCCCCTCCTGCACAGATTGCTACTGTCTTGTCTAACATTCAGTCTTGTATTGACGATGTGATGTACTGGATGAACAGTAACAAGCTAAAGCTTAACACAGACAATACCGAGGTCATGCCAGTAGGTTCTGCTACACATCTCAGGTCCGCCGACTGCGAGCTCGCTGACACTGGGGGTCCAAACATTTCTTTTCAAATCCTCAGTCAAGTATCTCGGTGTACACCTTGATCCAACACTTTTCATGCAACCACATATCGGTTCTGTCTGCAACTTTTCTTGGGCTTTTCTTGCTTGCATCCAGCCCTACCTGTCCACAAACGCTGCTGCTAGACTCATATCCTGCACTGTTACTTCTCTCCTGGACTACTGTAACTCTGTGCCTGTAGCTCTTCCTGCTGAACAGATCGCTGGACTTCAGGCCGCGAGACTTGTCTTGAGGCAATCAAAGCGGGAGCATGTGACACCCATGCTCCGAGAACTTCACTGGCTTCCAGTAAAGTTCAGCATTCAATGCAAGATAACTGTGCTCGTGTATCGTCACTTTGATGGTACGCTCCCACCGTATATGTCGGCTGTCATCTTTCCACCTACCGTCCTGCTAGATAACTCAGGTCATCCCCCGAAAAACTACTAATACTACCGAAAACCAATCTGAAAGCGTTCGGTCAGCGTTCTCTTAGTTTTGCTGTCCCCAATGTCTGGAACTCGCTGCCGGCTAAACTCCGGGATGCTCCTTCTCTTGTTTTATTAAAAAAACAGCTCAAAACCCATCTTCCACCTCACTTTTCACTGATTGTACGGAGCTGCGCTATGTGAGGGAGATTGTGAGAGTGAGAAAGTGAGAGAGAGAGAGAGATTGCGAGCATGGTTGGTTGTTGTTTTCTTGTTGTGTTTATGTGGTTGCCTGTGGTGTCTGGATATACTTTGTGATACTTTGGCTGTCTTCGTTGTTTTTGTAAAGCGCATTGAGCTCTTCGTGGGAACAGCGGTCTAGAAGAATCCTTTATTACTGTTGTTGTTGTTGTTGTTGTTGTTGTTGTTGACTTTAGAGGGACCGTATTCGCAAAACCATCATACCACCTTGAATAGATTGCATTGGGTTCCCCGTTTACAGAAGGACCGTGACATTTATCATCAACTACTGAAGTTTACGAACAGCGTCATCTTAGTGTCATGCATGTTGTATAAACGGCTACTATGCTCCTCCTACAAGTTTTATCTTTAATTATCTAATCTATTACCTCTTTAAGGAATTTGCAATGACAGCTCCCTACCGAAAATGACCTTGAGTTGAGACGAACTAATGTGGCTTAATTGAATTATTTTTCTAGGTTTGCGAAATGGTCTTATTCAACATAACCCCATCGGTTTTCAAATTTTCTTTATTTCTGTCGGCTACAAACTAATCTATTCTAAGATGACTTTGTACATGTTTTCAGAGCCATTGAAATGCTGGCGCACAGAATGTTCTTTTTTTCTGCGTACCATCATCTGGGATAAAATTAATATGATTGTAACTTCCACAAGTCATATCCGGCTAAGAGATTTAAAAAAAAATTTAAACCTACAGTCTGGTCTACCATTAGCTTTTAAAGCGTTTGCCAGGCACGCCAAAGCTTGGGACGACAAGCCTTGCAGAAAAATAATAAAAACAGGAGACATTATATGAATAGTAACATGCACAGACGCATGTACGTTAAGTTCGCGTTCGCGAGTGTGTGGAAGATAGTTGAAAATTATTAGCAGTTCACATCTTCGTTCATCAAGTTTTACACAGCTACATAAAACTGTAACACGCATTGTAAAAGCCTTCAACGCCTGGGCTTTTCGATTCCCAAGTCTTAGATACCGCAGCAAAGTGTCGGTTGGGGAGGGTGGAGAGATCGACTACGAGTAAAATTCGAAATCCCATTTTCTATCCCCGTCCACTTAACACATTGATTCTTTTAACGATAGCCATGACGTAGACCCGCAGCCAGAAGACGGCGAACTTTCATTGGCCGTAATTTTATTCAGAGAACGAAGTTAATATCGAATCATATTTTACTTCCTTCTCGTCAAAGCTAGTGACTTACGCGCTTTATGCAAACCAGAGGAGTGGAGAGCTGAGCAAGAATTTACTTGAGTTAATACAAAAGGTAAGTAAGCCTTTAAACTAAAGGTTAGCGCTTCTCTCCTGCCAACCATCCTGTGTTTCATCTCTCCTTCAGCTTCCTATAACATTTCAGGCTACCTGCATGTACTTATGTCTCACGTTTCATCTTCAATCTGCTTGTTAGGTCATCCTTCTCAGATTTATTGTTTCCTGAACTTTACATTTAAAACTTTCAAAACCACCCACGGGGCATCGGCTATTTAGTCAAACGCGTACCGCTTCAGTCTACATTTGCGAATCTCTTTTCAGAAGACTTTCGGTTTGTTTTTATCAACCAGAGAAATGACTCCCATCCATTTCCAACATTTCTCTCTTTTTCCTGCAAAACTTGCGTCGATAAATACAAATTTTTTTCCCTTCTTCCCGGCCTGGACTACATCTGAAACATCACAGAGCTTTTTGCTCAGTGCTCTCCCCACTGGTTCAAGATTTACTTATCCCCCTCCCACCCACTATCATTCTCTTTGTCAAGGAGCAGTTAATTCCCTTGAACTGAATACTGCTTGTGCTGGATTAATCTTTAAGTCAATCAAGCTTTTCACATTAATTTTAAGACTGTTGAAAGAGAAGTGACTACACTTTATGGAAGACTTCCTCGGTTCATCAACATCCGAGTTCCATACTAACTCCTCAAAATGTCACAAACCTTGTTGTACTACACACTCTGAGTTTTCTTGGGAAAGTCTTCCAGCTTCTAACTCGGTCTAACCCCCGACACTTAACGTATACATCCGTTAGCGCTTAGCGCTACAAAAACCAAAAGCCCTTCAGCTACATTTACCCTATCGGGGCCTGGTTAGCCCAGTTGGTAGTTGCGGACTAGCAGATGGAACCATTGTCCCTTTAACCAACCAACCAACCAACCAACCAACCAACCAACCAACCAACCAACCAACCAACCAACCAACCAACCAACCAACCAACCAACTCTGTTTACCTTTTCTTATGAAACCCACCCCAGAACGTGGCATATATCTTCCAGGAATCTTGAAGTGACCTGTGCCAACTCAATGCAGCCCGTCACTTGACGTGCAAATCCATTCACTATTTTAGTAAAAGTGAGAAAAATGGTACTGCACTATTCCATCCTATCCAGGTAAGATAGTAAACTTACCTACCAGGTCAGTCTCCATGAAATCATTTCAGTTTTTCCAACTCAGACGCATGCATTAGTGTCGAGAAGGGTTTTACCAAACTCATTGTATACATTGTTTCGACCCTGCAAACATTTCTTAGGTGTGAAAAACTGCAAAACACAAAACAAAACAAACAAAAAATAAATAAAAAACCAGAAAAAAGAAAGAAAGAGACGTCTATACAAATAAACAGATCAAGAACGCACTCTAGCACAATGAACACACGAGCGCATACACGAACGCACGCACACACACACCCAGAGCATGCACGCATATGCAGACTGATATATCAGCCAACAACCAATAGACTATCGTTATGCAGCCACGTGACAGTGGCTGAGGTTTCCGCTGTTTCTGAGAGACTTCCCAAGGCTAGTGCTGTCTGCGCTCAGTAACCCGCCAGTCTGCTGTATGTTACAGGCGGACTTACTTCCCTTGACTACAGGGTCAGCTGTCAGAATGGTGTCTGGGACTGGCATTGTTTGCATTCTGTTTGCTTTCATAACCCACGGCTTGGGTAAATATATGTTAACACATTTATATTTTAATAAACACACATACTTAGGCACGCACGCACGTACACACGCAAACACTTTTTATAAAAATATTTTACTTACTCCACCTGACAGATGTCTATAACTTAGCAACTGGCAACTCACTGGATAACACGAATCATGACCTAGGAGAGAAAACTGTACAGAACGAAAATTGCTTTTTCCTGAGGTACTGTTGTTGGAGAGTGATGAAGGGACTCCACACCGATAAGTACAAAATTTGCTACTCATTGGCGTTTTGGACTTTGAAGCACTGTTTTCAAAAAGTAAGATGTTTCCTGCCTTGATGACCTCAGCTGAGCACTGTGGAAGCATTGCCTTATCTGAACGTTTTAAATAAAAGCATTTTAAAATTTTGTACACATATGTTTTGATTATGCGCATTTTATATGCTGTATACTGTTAGATGAAAAAATGAAAGCGCGTCTCGTGAATGGGACGTCAGAGGCAGGACTTCTTGAGATATTTTACGGTGGAGAATGGAACACAGTATGTGGCTTGGGCTTTGGAAGTGAAGAAGCAAAAGTGGCCTGTCGGATGTTAGGTTTAAACAGGTACGTCATTTGTTTTTGTTCTGGCTTAAAGTCTATAACATGAATACAAACTTTGTTTGACAATGAAAAACCAATGTCCTTATGCTTCCCAGTAATCGCATTTCATCCCCTGTAACGCATGTGACTCATGCTGGAAACTTTAGAATTTTTATCGTGTTAGAAACTTTTACTGAACTCTGTTCTGATCTTTTCTCCCACAAAATAAGGAAGTAAACCGGTTACTGTGTCGGTAAGTGGTTTTTATATTTCATGTCACATGAGACACTCAAGATGGCCTTAACTCAATAATTAATAATTAATAATTAAACTTCATTAATCTAATCAGATTCCAGTAATAATTATATTAATTTTCAGATTAGGAAAGTAACATAAATTTCTGATTACATGCAAACCCCCTCCCCCAGTCTATAACAAATGAGTATGTTCAGTCAGCCTTGTAACAAGTGGATAGAGACGACGGCTGTTTGCACAGAAATATGTAACATGCTATTACAAGAAAAAGATATAAGTACCTATAATGAAATGAAGGAACTATTTATACCCGTACTTTTGTTAATGAGAATGTCTTGAAAATACATTGAAAATGTATTGAGTAACTTTCCAATGTAATTTTACCTCTAAATTTGGTACAGAAAAAGTATTAATTATTTCAAACTTTTACAATAATCAACCGACAGCACTGCGGTAGCATCTGTAAGCTCGCCAAGAGACCGAGTGGGTTCAGGTCCTTTTGTGTCCCTGGACTGTGTGGGAACAGAAACCAGTCTGGCACAGTGTGAGATCAGTCCTCCAGGTGGTTACTGCGAACACTGGATGGACATCGGTATCGTCTGTACAACTGGTTAGCAAATTGTCTTTTCTTTAATTCATGCTTTGTTGGTTGAAAGTTTAGACCGTGCTAGACTCTGGAGAGACATCAGGGAACTCCACGCTGATGTAACTATCAACTTCATGCCCCCCCCCCCCCAGGGCGTAAAAACGTGCTCATGATTGGCGTGTTGGACTCGAAAAAGTTATTTCTGCAAGTCAGATGTTGCCTGCCTGGTTGCCTAGCCACAGAGGTTGTTCAGCTGAAAACTGCTGCATTGGAATCAATGAGCCGGCCGGTTGGCGTTAGAATGGGTCTGTCGAGGTTATGACTTATGACTGGCATGAACACTTGAGCCCTGTCCCAGGAATAAAGAGGCATCAACATTTCCGCTGTACGGCTGAGCATCCAGGAACAGTGTTCTACAGAGAGTCCCTGTCTGAAGAAGAACTCAGTTTAGACATGACCACCATATAGGCGTTTCGAACACTTCCAAATATGTCACGTGTCTTGCCTGGCCGTTAGTGTTAACATGAATTTGATAGAACCTTTTTTTTTTAACTCTGAAATCAAAAATATTCGAAACGAATGATGTTTTAATTTATAGTAAAATCTCCATAGCCTAAAATTTTGACTTGGTCTTGGGTTTTTTTTTCCACGACGGGTCACATATGGAGTCTAATTCCAAATTAAATCAATCAATTTTAGAAAGTTTTTGAACATTGAAGCATTGCCTTATCTGAGCGTGTTAGATAACTAAAAACATTTAAAAAAGATGTTGTACAGACGTGTGTTGACGATGTGCCTTTCGATATGCTTTACAACTGTCAGCTGAAGAGACGAAAGCGCGTCTGATGAATGGGACGTCGGAGGCAGGACGTCTGGAGATATTTTTCGGTGGAGAATGGAACACAGTGTGTGGATATGGCTTTGGAAGTGAAGAAGCAAAAGTGGCCTGTAGGATGTTAAGTTTAAACAGGTACATCGTTTGATTTTGCTCTTGCTGAAACGTTCACTTCATTTTAAAAAACCAGTGTCCTCAGGCTTGCCAGTGATCGCATTTCATCCACAGTAATGCATTTGAGTCATAGTGAAAACTTTAGAATTTCTATTTTATTAGAAACCATTCTTCGAGAAGATACGGAATCAAACCAGTCAGTATGTCAATAAATAGCTGTTATATTTCATTTCACAAATGACATGCAAGCTGACCCGACCGATAAAGCTTCAGTAATCTAATCAGATTTGCCAGTAATAGAATTAGATTTGGGAAGTAACATAAATTCCTCATTATATGCAACGTAACAAGCTGTAATAGATGAGTATTTTTCTCCTCGTTGTAACATGTGGAATGAGACAGACGTTGTTTCCATATAAACGTGTAACGTGCTGGGAACAGAAAGTGCTACTGATACCGGAGTGAAGTATTCTGTTCAATGTTACATCGCTAGCTTTTGCCTGCATTTATTTACGCTAGCAATAAAATGGCGTATGCAGGCTCTATTTATAATTAAATGTACTTTGGTTTACAGGAGTTACATGTGTTTGTGAAATTGTGCAATGGAATTTTATCTCTAATTTTGAGACAGAAAGTATTAATAATTTCAAGCTTTTGCGATAATGAACCAACAGCACTACGGTAGCAGCCGTCAGCACGGAAAGATACGGAGAAGGCTCAGGTCCCACTCTGTCCCTGTACTGTGTGGGAACAGAAACCAGTCTGGCACAGTGTGAGATCGGTTATCGCGTCTACTACGATTGCAATCACTGGATGGACATCGGAGTAATCTGTAACACGGGTCAGCAAATTGCTTTGCTTTAGTATTTATACTTTGTTGAAAATATTGGCCGTTAGAAAACTCCTTTTTTCGATGTACTCTTTGTTCGAAGTAAACGTATAAGCCATTCCATACACTGCCTTTCCTATATTAAATATCTACTGTGGTTATTGTACTATGATTTATTTTATCAAATATGCATTGAAAACACTCAGAAAGAAACAAAAATGACCACCAAGATAGAGATTGAGAGATTGAAGAGCAGTAATTAATCTAAATGCTGCATGGGAACTTGTGTTGACTGAAATAACGTTGTTCTGTAACCGTGCTGTACTCAGATTTAGAGAAATATCTTCTAAGTTAAATTGTAGGGTTAGGGGGTTGGGTAACTGGATTTGGGTGCAAGTGAAGGAGTACGCGGAGCTGAATCAGTAAGAGGATTGAAGTCAATGACTAAAGTGATTGAGAGAGATGAAGGACTCTCTCGAAGTACTAAGGTTAATTTTTTTAAATTTCACATCTCGAGTACATTTGTACAAATATCGGGTTCCATAAAAGCTAAAAGCTTATGAGCTGGTCACCAAATAAAATGTAAGCATATCGCATGCAGCCGTCACACAAGAATAGTACACAATAGAGGTCGTGACAACAGATAAGGATAAAGGGGGACAACTGTACAATGAACAATGAGTATAGTGGCGGAAATAAACCTCTCCGTCACAAGCTACTGTTTTGGCCTCTTGCCTTGTGTAAAGGCTACATTCTGTTCCTGTCTTAGCCATTATTTCTCAATTAAGACTACAATTGCATCCACAGCTGTTACAATACCTGCGTCCTAATGAGGACGCACTTTTCTGGCCTTGGACTATTGTTTCGTACTTATAAAACGGGCTGACTGATTTCTATCATAAACCAGATTTTAAAATCAAGATCATTCTGAACAATCGTGTCGGAATCTCATGTCAAAAGTTCATGCCACATTTGCTACAGACCAGCGTAATGATAATCAGAAAGTCTTTTTCTTCTTTGTTTTAGTCATCTGATTTTAGAATCATTCGTCAGTGCTCGTAATACCATATTTGAAAAGTATTTGTAATTCTGTGCACATTTACTCCCGGGGCATTGGAGATGCGAGGTAAACCCGTGAACGTTACAAAACGAACAGATAAAAAAATGCGCGAAAACATATAAATATCATATAAATATAAATTTAAAAATCATCATCTGTAAAGTCAGTTATATGCAGAAGGCTGCTTGTGTGCTAAGTGGAGACAATCCGTCAAATATGTACTAGTAAATAAAGGTTACTCGTCACATTTACAAATCGTAAGAAAAAAATGAGATGGTCTGCTTGTTGACACAGATTTAAAAAAGCGTATAGCTACACGGCCATTCACAGACCAGATCCTTCTCTGCATCTCTAAGTTTTACGTGTCAAAGCCTTGCACCGTGCTTAAATACAAAATTTGAAAGCACTCTCTGAACAAGTGTCAGCTCGCAATTGTGGGACTGCAATCCTGTAAAATATCACCACCCTACTCTCCCTGCTTCATCCAAACAGGTCGTCTTTCAACCCCCCTCCCCCGAACTCCGCTCTGCATAAACATCTTACTTATTGTGTTGTTTTTAAAAATAGATTTAGAAAACGAAGCCATTACAACATTCAGAAAACATAAATTAAAATTGCATTCCATGCGATATTCATAATTATCCCCCCCCCCAACCGCCCACTCCGCACACACATCTGATTTATTGTGTTATTCTTTTATCTTCGCTGCAGGAAAACCCGCTGTGTGGACACTATTGTCGCCTTACGACGTACAACATAGTTTACCAACAGACATGAAAATAGATTTAGATAAAGGGAGCTATTACAACAGTCAGTAAACACAAATTAAAATTGCATTCCATGCTATATTCATATTTACTTGGTCAATTTTAAATATAACATTCACGTTATGCAAGTTATCTAAGCATATCTCTGCTTCGAACCAAAAAAAATCAGTTATAGAAGGTCCATACGTCCCCACGTGTATATCTATCATATCGTGCGTGTCGAGTGTCTGTGTGTGAGATGGGAGATTCTTAAAACAATGCGTTTTCT
>SMGT01015646.1:0-17169 GCA_004794575.1 Lanistes nyassanus | reverse complement strand
CCCCCGCCCGCTCCGCACACACATCTGATTCATTGTGTTATTCTGATATCTTCGCTGCAGGAAAACCCGCTGGGTGGACACTATTGTCGCCTTACGACGTACAACATAGTTTACCAACAGACATGAAAATAGATTTAGATAAAGGGAGCCATTACAACAGTCAGTAAACACAAATTAAAATTGCATTCCATGCTATATTCATATTTACTTAGTCACTTTTAAATATAACATTCACGTTAAGCAAGTTATCTAAGCATATCTCTGCTTCGAACCAAAAAAAATCAGTTATAGAAGGTCCATACGTCCCCACGTGTATATCTATCATATCGTGCGTGTCGAGTGTCTGTGTGTGAGATGGGAGATTCTTAAAACAATGCGTTTTCTGAGGGTTTTAAAGAATAAAAGAAAAAGAAACTGTGTTGACGATGTATATATTTCGATGTGTTATAAAACTGTCAGCTGAAGAGATGAAAGCGCGTCTCGTGAATGGGACGTCAGAGGCAGGGCGCCTGGAAATATTTTTCGGTGGACGATGGAACACAGTGTGTGACATTGGCTTTCGAAGCGAAGAAGCAAAAGTGGCCTGTAGAATGTTAGGTATAAACAGGTATGTCAGTTGATTTTGTTCTTGCTTAAAGTCTATAAGACAAGCACATCAATTTGTTTCATATTTAGAGCTATGACATTTGTTTGAACTAGCTATGGAAATAGGCTTGGCAACAATCGCATTTAATCGACTGTAATACATGTGTCATACTAAAACTTCGAAATTTGTATCTTGTTAGAAACTTCTACTTATGTTCTGAAGTTTTCGTTTTTTTTTCCATTCCACATTCCACTTAATCTGGCCCGATTTGCCAGCAATAACTATCAATTCCTGATTAAATGCAAAATAACAGTCTACAACAAATTCATATTTTCGCTCCTCGTTGTAACAAGTGGAAGTAGACGATGTCTGTATTCACATAATTAAGTGACCTTCTGTTACAAAATAATGTCGTTGGTACCTGAGAGACATAGTTTTTGCAACTTTACATTACTAGCTTGTGTCTGCATTTAGTGTTAGTAGTTAAATGACAGACACTTTTTATAATTAAACGATTTTTTACAGGGGGCATTAAAATGTATTGTGTAACTTTGCAAACTATTTTAATCTGTAATTTGGAGACAGAAAAGTGTTGATTATTTCAAGCACTTATGAAAATCAACCGACAGCACTGCGGTAGCCGCTGTGAGCTCCGACAGGTACGGAAAAGGTTCAAGTCCTGCTCTGTCCCTGGACTGTGAGGGAACGGAAACCAGTCTGGCACAGTGTGAGCAGGATCCTCCCTACACTTGCAGCAACCAAGAGGATGTCGGAATTGTCTGTTTCAAAGGTTAGAATAGCAGCTTTTCTTGGATGCACGCTTTGTTCAAAGTGTAGGTCGTTCTATACAGCATCCGTCCTAAGCCTTAGTTACATTCGTAATAACGTCATTTCTGTTCCAATTTTTATCTTTTATTTATTTTTTTATTATTATTGTTATACTTTGCAAAACACCCAGAACGGCACGAAGTGACCAGATTTTTCTGTAACCGTGCCCCACATTGTTTGATCCAAACAAACAACTTGTTAAGTCAATTAATTACAGAATGAATGATTGTAGCGAATGTCGCCTGCAAGATTGTGATTTAGACCTGCGTGTTATTGTCCATTAATTATTGTATATTTGTGAGTGAGTGAGTGAGTGAGTGAGTGAGTGAGTGAGTGAGTGAGTGAGTGAGTGAGTGAGTGAGTGAGTGAGTGAGTGAGTGAGTGAGTGAGTGAGTGAGTGAGTGAGTTTGGGTGGTGAATGGAGGTGAGTTGGATGAGGTTAGGTGAGGTGTTTAGGGTTAGGTGGGTGCTATGCTGTTGTTGAAGTGATATGTGTGAGGTGATGTGCTAGATGGGCTAGATATGTGAAGTGAGAGGAGGAAGGACAAATGAGGTAAGGTGAGGGATTAGGTGAGACTGACGAGGTAAGGTTTGTGAAGTGAGTAGGTGACCTGAGCTGGGTGAAGTGGTCGAAGTGAGTTGGTAATAGGAGCTGAGATGGAGTCGGTGAGGTGAGGTAAAGTGGGTGAGATAGGTTGAACTAGATGAGTTATCCAAGATCTCTCATTCCCCACCGTTCTTGTATTCGCGTACCAATATTCAGCCTGTGTCACGGCACTCAAAAAGAAATCGAGCGCCACGCTCATAGTCATGACTGCATCAGAGTGCATGTGACTCTTCTGTCAGAATTCGCCCGTGTTCCCCACTCTCCCCGTACATGTCTGAACCCTGACAACCACTGAGAGCTTTCATTTGACCGCACTTTCATTATTCTTGTAAAAACTGTGGCGCGCACGTGGCCTGGTGGCTGAGCTTCCTTACAGTTATCAACAGAAATACTTTGGGAAGTCTGTCCTTTAACACTCCCTCCTCCTTGTGCCTCTTTCTATCTCCTCAGCTTGCAGCCCGCTCTAAGTCTCCTGCAGAATGGTGAGCAGGAAGTGGGTCGCAACTCCCCCACATCCCCACTCTGTCCGAATGACAGTCTTTTTTACATCTCGTTTCTTTCGGTCAAGTCCTCCAGTCCAGTCATGGTCTGTGGAATTTAAATCTGGATTCTCCTAATCCTAAATCTATATAAACTCAATAAACTAATGTAAGAAACTATTTAATTAAAATAAAAGGATAGACAAAAGAAAAGACTCACAACACAAAGATTTCAAGTATGTCACGCAGTCTTGCTTACCAGGGACTGTGCATGTCATGGAAGAGAAAATTATAGACACTTACCCCTACTTCCATATGTCGCGACATGCCACAATTGATTCTTCTGTCGTCTAAATATCCGGAAGACTTATGCAGAGATATTGAGTACTCACTAGTGACAACTTTTGTCATCTTGCAACTGTTGACAAGCGTTGCGCGTGACGAATGTTCTGTGACAGAACCTATTCGACTGCGTCTGACGGGCTCACGTCGGACTCGCCTTGACATGGGCCGGGTGGAGGTGGAGATTGGAAGTGAGTGGAACGTCGTGAGTATGTCTGGAGACCAGACTGCCAAGGTCGTCTGCAGACAGCTTGGTCTGCCCTAGTAAGACATTGTCTTTTTTAAAAAAAACGCGCCAAAAAATTGGTTAAAGGCAGAAAAGGTAGATGATAATGTTTATTTGATATTCTTTTCCTAGTCAGCAAGAAGTAAAGGGTTTATGAGGACAAGTAAACAGCTCTGTAAGTAGGCGGCACACACAGGAAATATGCGTGCAGTAGATGACATCTGAACCAACAGCCTACGACTCCCACACTCGCGATGACAAGCTCTATCCGTTGATCTAACTGAACACTTGGGGTGATGATGACTGATAAGTCTATCGGAATCACGAGATATGATCTGTTCATTTTGTTCTAGATATGGAAGCTAATGCACAATTTTCTTCTTTTGAAAAGCTAGCAAAAAACTCCAAACTACTCTAGGAAGTCCAACATATCAAGCTGAAACACTGCTTGCCTGAAATTCCTTCCTCCCCTCCTAAAAAAAGTCTCTCTGCGGTATTTAGTAATGCAGCAGTACTTTCCGAGACTCATTTTGGATCCGAGGAGAGCCCTTATCTGGAGTTCAGTTTGAAATGCTTCGGCAACGAGACAGAACTTTTCGACTGCAACCAGATTCTCAAAAGGAGTTACAGACAACCAATTGACAAGCCGGTCGGAGTCCTTTGTAGCAACTGTAAGATTATCCAAGATCTTAAAAGGATTGGTGTGTGCGGAGGGGACATTAGGTTACGATATGAAATAAATTTTAAGAAACAGTATTTTATTAGTAATTCTTCACCCATGAGATAATGTAACATACATTTTTTCTAGCTTACTGCACGCGCATGCTCGTTTTAAGTGCGATATTTTATTTTAAACAGTAAAAAGAACATTTAATCAGAAAAACCACGAAGCATCAAAATGTTATATATATATATATACACACACACAAATCTGGCCAAGAGAAAGTCTGTGTTCATTTGTTAACACTGTTCGTTTTCTGTTCTTTCCTAACTGTAGCAACACCAGTTCTTGTTATTCTTCACAATGGAGTCGCTTACCCGCCCCTGGAGGGAGCGCGTTTAACTCTGGAGTGTGAAGGCGTGCAAACACTTCCTCCAGACATTAACATCGTTTGGTATTCGGACAGTGGGGGACGGCCTCATGGGAAGTACCTGACCTTCTACAGTGTGACCAGAGCTTTTCACGGCCGCCAAGTTGAGTGCAGAGCCACCGACAACGATCTGGGCTTTACGCATCTTGCTGCTGAGTCCTTGATAATGGAAGTTTACTGTGAGTATCCCAAGACATTTGAATAAAACTACCAGTACATGCCTCTTTTATAGAGTGACACGTGGGACACGACACGCAGACAGGCTTTAGTGCCAGGCGTCCAGCAGGGCAGCTACTAGATTTTGGTATGACTTTGGTAGTCTTTGGTATGACTTTGGTATGACTTTGGTATGACTTTGGTATGACTTTGGTATGACTTTGGTATGACTTTGGTATGACTTTAGTATGGCTTTGGTATGACTTTGGTATGACTTTGGTATGACTTTGGTATGACTTTGGTATGACTTTGGTATGACTTTGGTATGACTTTGGTATGACTTTGGTAGTCTTTGGTATGAGCCACAGAAATGGATGCCTTAACTGAGGCGGTCAAGACAGAAGGACGGACTGACAGACAGAACTGTAAAAATAAGTGGCAGTTAAAAAGGAGAACAATAAAATAACAAAGAACAATATCATAAATATTATAATTTTCTGACCTCACAGATCACCCAAGAATACACATAACACGGAGGGGTAACTTCAGCAATCTGGTGCGGTATCCGTCAAGCCGCATTCGGGTCATTCCGGGTCACAATGTGACCTTTGAGTGTCTAGCTGACAGTAACCCCCCTCCTGCCTCCATCACGTGGTCAGGAAACGTCAACAGCTCGACTGGCGACCTACAGATCCTAGCGGCAGACCAGGCGGTACACGGGGGTGTGTACACCTGTACTGTCGTCACTGGAACACTTCCTGGTGATGACCGCCTGCCTCTGACGTCATCACGCCAGATTACTGTCGTTGTTACAGGTATTCTTAGACGGGCTTTGTTCACAGAGATACAGACACACAAACACGTTAACTGCACACGCACGCACGCACGCACGCACGCATGCACTCACGCACTCACCTCTCGCGCGCTCACACATAATCTCGACTGTGGATCCCGTGTGCCTTACGGACTGCATTTCGCGAAAACCAGCCATGTTTTTATTTGCGTGGCCGCTACTGCTGTAGAATGAGTTTCGTTCACCGCGACGTTTCTAATTTCCGAGCCTGGCCTGTTGACTGAGACAAACTGGTCACGTGAACATTCTGGCTGAGGTAAGTGATCTACTACAAGAATTACTGCTGGGTAAAATATCAGCTATTCTATGCACCATACCCGTGTTCTTCTGTGTCCGCACAACATTTCTTATCCTCACGTTTGCCTAACAGTAAACGTGAGAAAGAAAACAGGGATTGTGTTAGAGGATAAAGTACGGAATATCGCAGTATCTTTCTTGATGCTTTCATCTTTGGTAGTCACCTACATACATACAATGACGTACAAATAAATCTATAGATATAAGCATATACTTACCTGTCTTTCTGCCTGCCTGCCTGCACCCGGTTCGCAGCTTCTAAGAGATATTGCATTTATTTCTGATTTCTCGGTAGGGTTATATCGGTCTCCTTCCCTTTCACTTATTTACCTCATCATGACAGTGACAGTGGCAGTGACAGTGACAGTGGCACGGCAATGGAACCAGCAGTAGCATGTGTTATCACTATGGAAACTGCAAGTCAGTTTGATAACTCAGTGACCTCCAGCCTTACCCTCCCCCTCCCCAGTCTCACAAAGCCAACTATAGTAGAGGGGTAGCAACTAGATACAAAAATTATATACTACTCACTATGACAAGGGATACAACTGTGCCATTTTCGGTCATCTTCCCTTGTTCTGCAGGATAACTCTTCCACACAGATATTGACTTTCTTATACAAATTACTTTGCCTGTGTATGCGCAGTAACAGTTAGCCAGCATGAAAAAGGGGATATATTGGCACAAACTATGCAGTTATTTTCCCTAACAGTCAGACTATTTCAACAGAGAGGATGACGAGAGTCTAAATCAGAGGCTAGGAAACAGCCAAAAGCTGCCTGCAACTGAACTCTAGGAGAGCGAGTTCAGAGATCGAAGATCGGCCGAGAAGCGTTGCACAGCGCGGTGGCTGTTGCAACTTCAACGAGAGCGCTTGCACCTCTCAGTAAGCTGTGTCCAGAGGCAAAGGACACGAAGGAGAAATCGCCAGGACGAGTCTGGTTCTAGCAAGGAGCAGCCAAGAGGACCTTCTGACGTCAGTCTTTCAGGAAAACAGAGATCGGCGCCCCTTTGTGAGAACAGATTTCTTTACGCCGTGCGAACTTTGCAAACTACCAGGTGGAAGTGTTGCGTGTGCTACAGTGGTCATGGTGTGTATGTGCATTTCAAACAGGTATGTGCGTCTTCATTGTTATGATGCAAAGCACGTGATGGCAGGAAACGCATGTTAGCTGACTAGAAAGTCAAGAGTCATCTTTCTTTAATGAGCCTGGATTATTGTTCATTCTGAATCCACTCGCTATCTTTAAATAATATTATCTTTTCTTTGACTGTATTATGGAGTCGTGTTATTCCTTTTGTTGTGGGGAGATTGTAGGGGGCATATACAGTGATAAATAGTCTCCACCTACGCATATGTAGTGACGTTAGCGGCGGTCGTGCGGAGCGAGCGAAAGGACGACCCGTTAAGGGAAAAGTAAACCCCACGTGACGTCACCAGAATTCCCATGAGTTTGTTCTGTGTTCAGTAAAACGTTACTTCCCTGAAGAAAAGAAATGAGTGCAGGTCAGCAACAAGCGCCTACCTCCAGTAACGTGACAGCTAAGGTCATGAGTCAGCGGATTTTTGCCATAGGTGGCGACGATGATAAAGGTAGGTGTCAAACTACATTGTGCTGAATTTGTGCAAGCCTCTCTAATTCATTTCTGAAATAACATTAAACATCTAATCGTGCCCCTTTCTACTGTGTGCATAATTATTTGGTTTCAAAAAGGCGTTTATAATTGTGAGTGCATGCGTACGTGCGTGCATGGGTGCATACGCATGTGTGCTTCAGAGAGAGAGAGAGTGTGTGTGTGTGTGCCTGCGTGCGTTTGTGTGTGTGCACGCGCGGTGAGAGCGTAGTCAAATAACCCGTTGCCAGAATTTTTGTTATTACTTCCAGAGATTGTCAAGATAGTTGTACTTGTGTTCCGAATCTTGGGATTCTTGATCAAGCTGTGCAGTGTTAACATACAACTCATCAGGTACAAGTCCCAGAGAACAGCTATAATAAATATCAACAGCTGTCGGACATTTGACTGACATCACATATTTTAATACCTGACTACTGTAAAGTCTGCAAGCAAAGTGATTAAAAGTTCTTAACTAAATACGTGTTTCGTTAGCGTACTATCACTGAACCAGACAGCTTACTGCGTACATTCATCCTCTTGAAACAACCAGTGTGAAACCCTGGTAAGGGGGTGTAATCGGTACACACCAGCGGTGAATTAACACGCTAATGTATACGTCGCCTTACAAAAGTAATTTTGGTTCGGGCTAGAGGTTAGCGCTACACGCACACAGATTCTCTCTTCTCACTGACTACACACTACAGAACAAAATATGAGACCCAATAAACTTTTATTCCTAAATCTAAATCCCGAAGGTAACGCCTAGTGACTAAAGAAGAAAGTGAAGAAAAAAGAAAGTGAAGAATAAAAGCAGTGAAGGAAAAAGGTGGCCTGAAACAAAGATCAACCTGACAATTACTTCTAGATTACGACAGTCGCAATACACAAGGCATTACATCAACATCAATGAGGCAATCCCTACAGCTGAATGCCTCCAAAAGAATATGCAAACACCATGGGGGGACAGGGCCCATGTAGCGACCATGAGGTGGCCAAGATGGCGGCGGTCTAACACCGCAACACGTGCACGGTATACACAAAAAGAAATCCAACAAAATCTACATCATCCCCAACCCATCCCGATCTATATTATCCTTCCCACAATGATTAAACAATGACATTTCTCCTGAAAACAATATTTTGCACCTACATCACTCCACTGCATGCATTGCAGGGGAAAACAGAAAACATTATCAGAATCACGAAAGCGCCAGCACAGCGTCGTCATTAATACAATTACGACGCAGAGGAATCCTTCTCTTACAGGTTCATCACTAACCAGTACAAAAATCCAAAGTTAAAAAATGTAACATACCTTTTACAAAAAGACGCACCAGAGGAAAAGGGGAGAAGGAGATCTGTTCTCCTTGTCAGCAGAGCACAAAGTGAAAGAGGGACAGGATTCCCGCGAAGCCGTGGGCCCGGATTCATGCGCGCTATCGCGCAATAGCGTGATTCGGTCGCACCGATAAATTTACTGGGACACCCTGCCTCCCACTTTGGCCAAACTACAATAATACACATTTTCCCCTAGTACAACTAAAAGGGTCTTTCTTTAAATATACCAAAAGGCTTGTCCCCAGACAAAAGTTTATTTGTCTGCGGGACTACATTTTCCCTACCAAGGTAGTATCTCCCCAAGCTGGATAGACCGCAAGGGGAAATAATTCTGGTAACCCTGAGGGGGTTACAGGGGTTAAACTCTCAGCTTCATCTGGAGGTCAGTTTTAAATCCTTCCGCAAGAAGGCGGGACTTTAGACTTCAATCCGATTCCCAGAAGCGATTGCAGACGACACATCAGCAGGGGAGTCCGAGTCACGTGCATCAACTGTAAGAGATCCCCAAAGGGAGGGAGAAAGAGGAGAAATGCTTGTGTGCGATCGATGACTAGCGTTACAGAACAATCTACTATTCTATTAGTAATTTTATAACATGTAAAACTACAATTTTTTCTAAATTGCCACATGGCAATGTTCGTTTCAAATGGAATCTTCTATTTTAAAGATCCTCGAGAACAGCTGATCAGAACAATCACGAAATATCAAAACGTTCCTTACCTATTGAAATGTACGGAAGATTTTATCTATAAATCTAATTAGTTCTGGTAAAGTCAGAAATTCTTCAGGAAAAACATTTACAACTTCATTACTTTTAAAATTTCACAGTTCATCTTTGTCGTCTGTCTAAATTATCGATGGTTTGTTGTGTAACAAAAAAGCAAGACATAAACATAATTTACTATAGAAATACTACACAGAAGAATACGAGTCATGACGTGCAGAATGCCGTATGTGTTCATGTGTACATGAACATGAACAAATACTCGACCATCGGTAAGGGCACGTGTTGATTTTTTGAAGTTTAGTGTCACAGTAAAAGCGCGGTCTGACTTTGAAGTTAGTAGCATCAAAAAGTAGCCTTACGTCGCACATTAGAATACACACTGGGGACCGTCCATACACATGAAGCTTGTGAACCCACGCTTCTGCCTTTTTGATCTCTTACGTACAATGACATTTTCTTCGAGCAGCAACGACAGAGACAACGAAAGTAACTAAACGTCATCACCATCATTACCGCCCACAGCATCAAGAGCGACACATTGTAGGCGTTTGTGGTTGTTTCTGGCAGCCCCACCAGCATCTTGTCAATGACTATGTATTGCGTTCAAATCATACATTTGCATTCATGTCATTGTGTGTGTATGCCAGTCACCATGCTTAAAATGGTGTGTTCTAGCGGTAAAAATGTTAATGCTTTTTCATTCCTTGTTTTGTCTCCTATGACAAAATATAAACCCAAATAAAGCTACAGCGACATAGTCACCAGTCACCAACGAAGAAGTTAGTCGTTGCCTCCGGACATCTCGAAAAAAAAGTCAGATATTTAGATACGCTCGACAAGGTTTCTAGGGATCGTTATTTCGAAAAAATAGCCTCGGCGAATGGCGTGGATCCTTACGAAATTTCTGAAAAGTGCTGATCTGAAGATGCTAGCCATTTGCACAGATGTATATGCCTCCGTAGTCCGTGGATATGGATGTTTGTGAGGTGTAAGATTATCGCTCTGAAATATGTCAAATTCATCAACCAAATTGTTTTACTTTCAAACTTTTATTTATTAATGCATACATTTCGGTAACAAGAAGATCAAGAGGCAAAGTAGCATTCAGGTAAGTACATTTGCTGCGCAAGTTTCCAGTTACACGTTCTATGTGTATACGTAAAATGACAAACCACCATGAGGTGCGATTCCTATCAAGTACTTGACTGTATTGTGGTGTTTGTAAAAAGAAAAGGTTTGAGCCCGAGCAACCAGATCTGATGGCCGCTCTATAAGCAATTCAAAACAATAACAACAGCAACTCTACCTCCGAAAGCCTCTCTGAAGTATGTTGGCTGTGTCATTCGCAGCTGTTCTCGTTCAGGCCATATAATGATAGGCTCAAGATGAGCATAAAGAATATGAATCATTTCCATGAAGACATTGTATGCTGTAGAAAGCGACACACCAAACATGTGTGCCAGGTGCTGAAGGGGTGTATTGAGCCGCAAGCAGATAAGTGTCAGCATCAGCATCTCCCATTTTGAAAGCAGTCTCCGTGATGGGGCTGTGTAGGGTATGCATGGTTTGATAAACACGCACGGTTCTTCCAAGGCATCAAAGGACTCCAGACCAGTATAGTAACGAGATCTAAAGTTGTCTCCTTTAAAAGCATCCGAAGTAAATTTATATGTTGAAAGTTTAATTTTCTCTTGCTGTGACCAGTTGTCTTGTGAGGCTGTTGATAGGTTTTTCCTCTAGAATCTTGATGTAGTCTTTTGACATCTCGGTCTGGGTTCCTATCTCCACTGAATCATTGCAGACCTCTGACATAAATGCACCATTTGCTAGATCCTGCAAGGCATCTCTTTCCTGCACTGTAACAGGAGCAAAGTCCAAAACTTGTTCAACTTCCTTCTTTTGATTTATAACTTCTAATCGAGATCCTCTCGTGTCAGTCTTTTTAGCAAAAGATGTCCCAGGTTCAGTGAAGGTACCCAGTCTGGATCACTTGTCATGTGTAGTCCGGCAGGATTGCCTGAACACACAGTGTGAAAACATTTAGAAATGCATTTTTAGTTTGTTGAATCTTACTATATGTCAACAATTCTTACAAATCATATGGTAAACTACAACTTAAACATATCAAAACTGCTCTTTCCTGATATATTGTTAAAAAAGAATTTGTGAATTTTAAAAGTTCACAATCCTTTTTGATTCCTTAATAAAAAAACAATTCTACTACACTTTCTCGCCCTTATAGCCTTCCGTAAAGGCAATGCATCAGAAAAAATAGTTTAAAAATTGTGTCTTGGTCAAGCTGGTGAAAGTAGTGTGTCTTGAATTTCTTTAGTTCCGCCATTAGATTACCTCTGACTTACTACTGCTTACCTGACACAAAGTGATCGGGACAAACTCGATGATGCGGCTTAATAGAATTGATAGTGATGTCTCGGCGATTTATCTGGGCCACCCATGCTCTCCGCCTTTATTCACTCAATTCAATCATGAGAAGGCCATCAGTAAGCCTCAGTGGTGGAAATCGGTGATATTTTCGGTCAGTTTCCCTGTCTGACCGATTGTGGCAGCCATATACTGCACAGTTGAGGGCTTTGTGTTCGCTTGTCGATCTCTACAAACAACGAGGCCCAGAGGAGGGTTGCCGCCAGTGAGCGTCTGCTGTTCCGGACGTGACGTCAAGCTGATGAAGCCTATTCTCTTAGTTTCAGGTTGAATTGTTTAAAATGGTGCTTTCGTGATGTCACACACCTCTCGGTCACCTAACTTACTCTCGCCAAGCAACCAAGGGCGTTATGCAGCACTTGTTATGCAACTGTAGACTAAAAGACTAAATCTTCCCGTGCAAATCCTTCTTTCGCCTCTTTTCAATAACCTATAGCTCTGTTTATCACTTCTATTATTCCCCCCTAGCAAAACTTCCCCACTACTACCCGGGAACAAGAAGAATGCACTCTTTCATTCAAAATTAATTTGCGTTTAAGCACAGGGACGGAAATAAAGGATTACTACTTTCACTCTAATTTACTTCCCGCATTGAGGTATACACAAGTGTGGTATCTGCACAGCAATATGATCTACTTCTGCGGTCCTCACAGCATCACTGGACTGGCTAATAATAACACCATCATGAACAGCGCCGACTACATTTACAGAGTGTTTTTTCTGCTTATTCCGGCGCAAGGTAAGCTGAATGGATTTTTAATTAAACGTGTTCTCTCTTTTTTGTAGACATCTATATGTACATCTGTATCAAATGTTCATACTGATGTTTAAAAAATTAGTTAAAATTATATGGTTTGGAGTATTATCTGACGTCCTCGGTGGGCTAGTGGTTCAAGCGTCCACTCCCGAATAGTACTAGGGCTGGTTGGCCCGGTGTCAGTATAATATGACTGGGTGGGACTAAGGCCCGTGCTGCGACAGCAGTCCCACGTGTGGCAGCACGTAAACTTGTGTAAGCAACACCGTCCTGAAATGCACTTCGTTTGCAGTGGGACTTTAAGCACCAAGCCCCCTCCTCTACCCCGCAGTGCTACCTGCGTCCTATGCCACACACAGATATGCAAACAACAAACATGAAAAACAGAACATATAACTTTGTAGCCCAAACATGTTCTTATTGTGAGTGTATAGTGTGTTTGCACTACTGTCAGGTGCTCTGTGGAAGAGTTCAAGAACTGAAATGAAGGGGAGGAAAAAAAAGGAAGCTAAATTTTATTCGGAAACATTAGAAAAAAGTGCCTTGGTGTGGTTTTACTGCATATCGTTTGGCAATCAAAAGAATCTGACATGCATGCGCACAAAGTATTTATGTACACATCAAACATGGACAATAATACTACGAGAAAAGGAAAACATGTTAGCATTGCAAGCATGCAGTGAAGTGTGATCGACATTAACTTTCTTAAAGATTGTCTTCGTGCGGTCGAGCTTTTCTACCACAAATGTAGGGGAGGGTTGATATAGTTGTAACATAGGTATAGTTGTAACAGAGTGAACATTCAATTCAAAAAGGCCGCGCATTATCTTAGAAACAATACTGCAGACAGCGCTTTAGATTAATGGCACATGACTTGTTCCTGCCCCCCAAAAAAGAGAAAAATACCCATTTTCAGGTAAGAAAGTAATGTTCTCCGTTTTAAACAATTTTAGGTTGTAAAGTATGGAAGAATTCCTGGTAGTACTTATTTACTTAAAATAGGACACCTCTAGTTACATTTACTGCAAATACTTTATGTTTGATCAGAATCAATATTTGCTGCACAGGAATAGGAAAACAACCTTAATGATAGGGGTGGGGGTGTTTGTGGAATAGGGATAGTTGTAACAGTCTGTTACCTCTATACCAAGCAGATGTTCTGGCAATACCAATCTCAATGATGAAATTATTTTTAATAAAAGTAACGAGTTTGCTGTAGCTAATAGCTACAAATAGTTATAAATGCTAGTAAACTTTTAGGTAGGCAGTACGCTAAACTGAAACTTATTAGTTTATGCTACACCCATCTCACTTACAGCACTATATCGGATGCCAACGATCAGATGTAAGGACTTGGTTGTTTGAATGATCGGATATTTATTTCTTTTCTTGCAAGTTTTCATGTTAAAAAACGATTACCATATGCGGAGTCTATCCTTACTCGTAGTTTTTTTTACAATGTATCGACAAGATGTTACAAATTTGCCTATACATGAAGTGAATTGTAACACTCGTCTGTTGGATGTTTATCCTGTACAGTTTACCAACGGCTATTGGTCTAAATGTAATTATGTCGCTCAGTAAAACTAATGCCTGGGCCTATTAAGCAGGATTATTCAAACCGTTTAATTTAATGAGAATGAACACAGCGCAAAATACGAAATGTGCTACAGCTATACCCATCTTCCCCCTACACGTCCGTCCAGTGAGTTAGAAATTGTAACAACAACACACCCTACAAGTGCTCTTTGTGTCTGTACTGAGAATTGTTATTGCATTTTCCCAGGTGCAGCATTGCGTGGGCATTTGCACTCGCGAACTAAAGCGAATGTTACCAAAGTTAAGCGCATGCGCAGACTTTGGAGACGCTACCCAACCAACTCGTGACTGATTCCTGAACAAGGGATAATTTTTACGGAACGTATCGCGCGATGAAGAAAACAACGTGTTAGCTTCACACTTTAAGAAATAAAGTGCTGAGATGTGCAGGGTTCAATTTGTTTTTCATGATTAGAACAGCGCGCTGATTTTTATTTTTTTCACATAGAAACATTCTGACACAAAACACACGATGAGCAGCGCATTACGATCAGTTGAATGCATCCCAAATTGGTCTGAAAGTGTAAGTTTAATTAAAAAACAACATTAGGGTTCGCTCTGGATAATTAAGGTTCATCAATGACAAAGACTTAAACCTATCCATCCATCATTCCATCCATAAGCGGAAGCTATCAACTTTCACATTTGACCAAAGACACGGAATTAGACGGAAGTGAGCATAAATGATGAATGATGTAACGAAATTGAAACCTGGCGTGTAAAAATAGCATTGTTCACCCAGTTTAAACTAAAGGGTCGTTTAGTTCAGGGAAGTAAATTTCGTGCTCTCCCAGAGAGCAATATGTACGGTGGAGGGAGGTAGTCAAGCAACCTCCCTGTTCCGCGAGTCAGTGACAGCGGATGACAGCAATGGGGTTAGCCAAGTACGATGCAGTGACCTGGAGGTCAACTTGGAACCTCGAGAAACCTAAACATTGCCCTGGCTGCCTGTCAACAGCTCATGAGCGAATATGCACGTGATGCTGTTTACAGGAATAGACCATGGATGTAGAGGGCGTTGGAGTAGGGAGGAATAAGAATAGGGGGACATGCAAGAATCGGGAGATTGAGACGGAGATTAGACCAAGAGAGAGAAGGATACAGACGGAAGAAGCGTGCTCGGGCTTACGCCCAGCCCTTAGGGTTTATGCTTGCCTGGACATAGGACTTAGAAAGTTCTGACCATGAAGACCCAAGGCAGGAGTTAGCAGGCAGAAGACGGGAGGGGCACAAAGGAGGATGGGCCATAGGGCTATCTTCTATATGCGCCTCCGCTGCAGCTGTACAAAGGAGCTATACTCTGGAAGAAGCACTGCCTTTAGCTGCCAGGCAAAAGTTAGAGAATAGAGAAGAGCAGGCTTCAGTCTGTGTCACTAATAGGGTAGACAGTAGTGAGAGAGAAGAGGTCCTATAATAGCCACTAGACTATGGAACAGGTTGCATGAGAAGCCGGCCACCACCTGCAACGGTTTATGTTCAACAAATAAAGTTTGGGACGCGCACTCCCGAGTTGGCGTCTTAAACAGATTGAATGAGTCCGGGCGAAGTGGTACAATGAGAGTTTCCTGACAAGTAGTCCACGAAATGTTTGTTTTGAAACACATATAATTTTCTACACCTTTCATCATGAACACGTCATACTTGCTGTCGTCTATTTTCGTTAAACAAAATATAAAATTCAAACACTGATTTTTAATCAAGATTTGTTTCGGTTACATTTTTATTGAATCAGCCTCACAACTGACTGCACGTTTGGTGAATGGAAATGTACCGTGGAGCGGTCGTCTGGAAATATTGTACGAGGGACAATGGAGCACAGTGTGTGATGACAGCTTCGGAAGGAAAGAGGCAGAGGTTGCTTGTAGAATGGTCGGCTTTAACAGGTAGGTTATTCTGAACATAGGGATATTTAGTCTTTCGGTTTTGTTATTTGAAGAGTTAGTTTTTAGTTTACACAAGTACACGTATATTTTTATTTCTCTCTCTCTCTCTCTCATCACCAATGTATGTTGACTACTATCAAATGAGATTTTTACAGGTTATAAGTTCAAATTCAAAATCTCTGATGTAACATCCGCAGACTAGGGCACAGAAATAAGACATGTCCTCACGTGACCTGGCATGTCCTGCGTGCAAACTTGTAAAGGATAAAGAACATTTTGCTTCTTCTGTAAGACCCACGTTGAGATCAGACGATGAGATTCACTGTCTCTAGATACTAATTGTGTCTCGTGACGTTGACTCTGACGATACCATCAAGCTGATTTCACTGAATGTTGTGTCTCGTATCCCAGGAGACGCCCTCACTTTGTACCAAAGGATGTGTCAGTAATCACACACGTCATTTCTGTCATGGCAGTTCTAGAGCCGTGGCTGTACAGTCATACATGTACGGGGAAGGATCAGGTCCAATTCTCCTCGACGACCTACAGTGTCTGGGATCAGAGACGAGCCTCAGTCAGTGTCGTCATAGAGGATTCTACAAGCATGATTGTCGGCACAGTGAAGATGTCGGTATAGTCTGCAGCCTCAGTAAGAACAAGTTACAAATTTTTATCTCCAATTTGAAAAGCTTTACCTCATAATTAAAAGACAGCAAGTAAGAAAGTTAGACTAGAGGAAAAAGTGATCTGGACAAAAAGACAGATGTGGTCTCTTTTGGAAAACTAACTCATATTGTTCGATCTGAGACAATTTATAAGGACTGCCTTTTCGACATCCGGCTGCCGTATACAGTTATACAATCAATATATTATTTATGGCAGGCTACAAAGAAATAAGTCTTGTCTTCTGATTTGAGGTGCATCCAGATAAATTGCCTTGAAATGCTTGAAACGCATTATTTGCTAGTACACATAAAGACATACTTTAAGCCACTGCTGTAACGGCAGTGTTGGGAACACAGAAGTCATTCTCTCTTTTTCCTTTTTTTTCTCTCTCTCACCAAAAGCGTATGCTTGTTCCCACATATAATTAAAAGAGTTCGTCGTTCTGAATATATAATTTATCAAGATCAAGAAATTTGTGACTTGTGTTCATTTGAACGAAGCACGATTGATTTAATTTAACACGACATAAAGGAACGCCTTCTATCATTTTGTAAAATGCTTGATCTGTAACCCTACCAGTTAGTTGACGAAGAACATTTCATAACCGTTTACATATGTGGGCTGAGGTATAACTCTTACGTCGCTCAAAACATATGGCACGTGTTCCAAACAAAT